>PVIH01003331.1:105833-163468 GCA_004025045.1 Sigmodon hispidus | reverse complement strand
GGGCTGGGCTGGGCTGGGCTGGGTTGGGCTAGGGCTGCATGTGAGTTGGTAGAGTGCTTGTTTACCATGCATGAAGCCCTAGATTCAGTCCCCAGCAGCACCATGATGGTACTCTCCTGTAATTCCAGCACTTAGGAATCAGAAGCAGAGGTCAACCTCTGCCACACAGGAAGGCTAAGTAAGAACAAGGGTGGGCCATAAGAAAACCTCTCAGGAAAAAAGGGAGGGGAGGACAAGGAAGAGAGAGAGAGAGACAGAGAGACAGAGAGACAGAGAGAGAGAGGAAAGAGAGAGAGAGAGAGAGAGAGAGAGAACACTAGTGGAACCCATGATTGTGTGACATCCTCCACTCCCCAGATCAAGACCCAAGATATTTTAGTAAATATCAAGGCTGATGTGAAACATAGCCCCGGGATCTGAATGTGAAGAGAAAACCAATCTGTGCAGGTCATTCTCTGACATGACCACCCCTCCACACATATACATACACACCAATAAGTAAACAAATATAAGTTAATTTTTTAAATGTTGCTGATGGTCTAGAAGGGCTTGTTCTTTGGCAGTAGATGTGAACCTGAAGGCTGGGAAGGAGCCAGTTAGCCTGGAGCCTGGATGCCAGACTCATTCACCCCCAAAACCTCCTCCAGGTGCCCTCCCTTCCGCCCAGCGTGGCTCAGGGGCTGCCTCTGTGACTCCACCCTCCTGAGTGTGCCTTGTGCATTGTGCCTAGCTGTGTGTGTCATTCTGTGCCTCTGTTTGTCATCTCACCCTATCTGTCTCCTCTACAGACACTTCAGTGGCCTCTGAGAACAGGGAAGTCAAACCAGGTGGCCTGGGCTAAGGGTGTGGATTTTTTTTTTAATCACCCTAGCAATGCCCCTCCCCCTACTACTCAGAAACTTATTTTTGGAATAAGCACAATGTTCTTAGGAAGATTTGGTCTCAGCCTCCAGCATCCCCTTGAGATGATCTGGAATTGGAGAGAGAGTGTACCTGGTACACACAGCAGATGCAGCCACCAGTTTTCGAGAAGCATCCAGAGGGCCTGTGATGTGCACTAGTGATCAGCAGTAAGCCGGTGGCCTCATAGCAGGAGGTGGCCCACCAGGCTGGGAACTCACAGGTACCAGTCAGGGTGTCAAGAAGAAGAAAACTGGTACTGGTTGGGGTAGTATAGATGTCCTTGTGCCCACAAATAAGTACTAGGGGAACCAGGAACATTAAACACACAAGATTGTCCCTTCCTAGGGAGGGATGTATATCTGCCCAGCAGGCTGGGAGCAGATGTGGCTAGCAGCCTGCTGACCTTTGCACTATCTGTGTGGACAAGACCACACTGGATCCTCCCCCGATCAATCATGAGCTTGTCAATCAATAGAACTTATCTTTATGGAGATGTCACATGTTCAATATAGAACCCATCTTTATGGAAGATGCCACAAATACTTGACAAAGATTTTTGATATAGCCATGTCTTGAGCATGGATTAAGTTAATTATCACCAGGAAAATTTTCACCAAATTGTTCTGTGCTCAAACATGCCTAAAATAAACTACTGAGAATCAGACTCCTGAGGTTTGAACCAGCACTGGATACTTAGTCCATGGTAAAACAAACTGCCTTCTTGTTCTAGGATTGTTACTCTGAGCCATGGTGGCCTCCGAGACCCACCCCTGCAGCTAGTGTCAGAAGAAATTACTCCCAATGGCCTGGGCCTGGAACACACTCCTGGTCCTCAGGAGAGAGACGTTACTAACTCCCTTCTCCACCAGGACAGTTAGCACACAAGGCATCTGGCCTGATGATGGAGGAAGCTGGGTTTGTGACTCTAGACAAGTTCCCTACACTATCTGAGCCTTGACTTACCCAATCTATTAAGTGGGCCAGTGGGGCTCACTGAGTGGTTGAGAATTCATGAACCAAAGGGGAAAGTCTTTAGATTTTTTTCCTTTTCTTTTCTTTATTGAGTATGAGTGTTTGGCCTGCATGTACATCTCTGCACCATATGCATCCCTGGTGCCTTTGGGGGTTAGAAGAGGACTTTGGATCCCCTGAAATTGGAGTTGCAAGTGGTTATGGGCTGGAAGTTGAACCAAGTCTTCTTGAACAGTTCTGTAAGAAGTCTTACACACAGAGTCATCTTTCCACCCCAAGCACTTCTTTAAACACTCCACACTTGCCTGAGTGAACATGTGTTTTATAGCTTTTTATGAGGAGACATGAAGGGCCATTCACTCCTGAGTGGGCACCAACCATAATCAAAGCAACCAATCCATTCAAATCTACCATGGTGAACCAAGAAGTTTATTGAGATAACTTATGGGAGCACTGGTAAAGGGGCCAGCCGAAGAAATCCAGAGCCAGTGAAAGAAGCACTTTATCCCTGAACCCAGAACCAAAGAAGTGTGCCTTGGCTCTGAAACCAGCACCAAAGAAACTTATTTGGCCCTAGAACCAAAGCCAGTGGGAAAAAATGCCCTGGCCCCGATATTGGAGCCAAAAAGTCCAAAAGGGCAGGTGAAAGAAGCATTTTGGCTCTGAAACCAAAACCAAATCAGAGATTGAAAATCTGACCAATTCCCACCCGGAGCAGATGTGGTGCCTGGACAGAGAGCAGCTGAGGGGAGTGGAGTGAGCACACTCTGGCTGAGGGGATCTTCCCCCTCAGCAGCACAGCAGAATTGATAACTTCCTGAACAGAGAGCAAGTAACACTTTGGCTGAGGACTGTAGCAACTTCTGGGGATGCCCTCCCCGTGCCTGAGCAGAGCTGTTAACATTGGGGAAGCCTTTCCTGAGGCAGAACTGTGAGCTGCTACCTATGCTTACTGTGGCCTGGGTGTTCATTGGCTCCCGACTGCCTGAATACTTTCTCATTTGAGCTGAAGCGCTCAGCTCAGTGTGCCCGGGCTCCTGGATCCAGGATCTCTTTCCATTTGAGCTGCACATACATCTGCACAGGTGCCTTACTGAAAGGCCACCCCACTCAGGAAACCTGCAAGCCTGTCTCTCCCTGCTCAGCTTACAGGGAGCTCAATAGAAGAGTTCTCCCCAGCAATCAGTACTGTTTATACATTCCTGGGGAGCAAGCCTGTGGTGAGCCTCCAGAATCCACTGCACCTCACTCCATGCAGGAGAGAATGTTTCCACTAGGGGGAGCTAGAGTCTCTTCTTTCACAGTTGTCTTAGGTGTTTGGGAAAACTTCCTGCCATCTCTTTATGGGAGAAGAGATGCTCGCTCCTTGGATAGATGACTCCTGTCAGTCATCTTGACCCTGACAGAACCCAGCATTGTCCCAGATAGAGATGGCTACTCAGAAGCTGGTATACAGCCAAAGAGCTAAGCAGGGTTATGGTGCTTTGAATGAGAAATGTCCCCAGTTGGTGGCATCATTTGGGGAAATTTAGGTGGTGCAGCCTTGCTGAAGGGAGTATGTCAGTGGGGTTAGGCTTTAAAATAAAAGGCCTTATCCACTTCCAGATGAGTCTTTCTGCCCCATGCCTATGATAAAGGATGTGCTTTCTCAGCTCCCAGAGCCCACTGCTTCATCTGCTACTTCTGCCTCATGATGGACTCTTATCCCTCTGGAACCATAAACTGAAATAAAAATATTTGTACATTGTCTAGGTCATGGTGTTTGGTCATCGCAAAAGAAAATAACTAAGACAAGGATGCCACTGTCAGGCACTCAGTCCCTGGCTCAAACCTCAAGCAGAATTATTAGCTCCCTGAATCTGTCCCATTTCCTCAAGCTCCAGATCCTTGGAGCATCCTTGAGCCTGATCCGTGCTCAAAGAAAGGGAGAGTTACTTGGCAGCAGAGATTTCTGAAGCAGCAGAGTATCCAAGTCCAGGACATGAAGGTGCCTGACTCAGCACTCCCTAAGGATCTGTATGGAAACATCTGTATGGATCTCCATTTTTGTCATGTATCTGGGGTTCAGTCTGAGACAGAGGACATCATCCCTACATTCTAATCCCCTACATTCTAAAATACTGGAACTCTTGCTGGATCTGACCACCCAGTTAAAAATAATACACTTTGAGGTCACTTAGCACTTAAAGCCGCTGTCCTGCTGTGTACTGCACCTGTTTATTCCAGTTGTCTTTAAGAGAACAATGTAACAACCAACCTTACTTGCCTTGGATTTCTCCTGGTATCAGCTTTTCCAACCTAAGTAAATGTATAACACTAATCTTTGGTTATATGCTCTCTCTCCTAGGCCCCTGACCCATGAGAAATGTATGTGTGTATGCATGTTAAGGTAATAAGTGATAGAAACAGCAAATCAGTTGAAAGCAACCTCATTTAACAAATATCTGCCATAAATGTTGGAAACAGCATATGGATACTATGTGATACATAAATATTTGCCTTCTGGGTCAGCTGGAGTTCAATCTCTTGTAAAGCTCTGTAAAAGATTTCTGTACAGTGTCCCTCATTCCCTCTACCCTGTGCAATAAAAGAGAGAGCAAAGACCTTTGTTAGGGACAGCTGAGACAGTTGACATTATGCAGCACAGGGACACAGATTCAGACTAATGTAACGAACAGATGAGACAACTGACCTCTGTTGGTGACTCGGGGTTTATCACTAATTTAACTGCCACATATGGTCTCAGCTTTCTCTACTCCCCAGGACCCCCAAGAGTGCCCCAGTTACTCCAACCTACAGCCTGTGCGGATTCCGGGCAGCAGTGAGGTATGGGGCGTCGACCTTCTCCAGGAGGCAGGGCTACCTCACTGAGGGCTGCTGAGAAGGGGCATATCCCCTTCAGGAGATAGTTTAAGAGACAGAGATCTTGACAATATTTAGTAGGTGGCTTCATGTGGCTGGGGTCAGGGAGCCTTTACACTGTCTTCTCACTGTGGCTCAGAGGCAGGGCCACATCTACTAACAGTTCAGTCTTTGCCCACTGTCTCAATGTGGTCACCTTGCCTGTGCACAGCTTGCAAATGATGCATGGTGTAGCCTGCCAGTCTCATGAGCCAAGAATCTCCTTCTCATCCTCTCATCTGGTAAATGTCCATTTGCACGTCAGCCACAGGGGCTGACGATGTTCCTGTCAGTAGAGGCTCCCTTCAGCAGATCTGAGGGAGCAGGTCTAGAAGCTGGGGTCTCCTGGACCACTGCCTGCACATCATGGCCAACACCATTGGCTAATTCATGTACTTATGTCCTCGCCCCCTGCCTCCAGCTTTGAGGACCCCTTCTATCTGTGAAGTACAGAGCTCTTCCCAGCCTCCCATCCCTGCTGCCCACTACAGATGTGAATGCAGATACACAGTCACGGCCAAATACAGTGGCTGCTAATGTGTGTCTCAGAGTGTAGACACCATTTGTGGGGATTTACTCAAAAAAATTCTGGCACAGGTACAAATATATAAAACTAAAAATGGTTATGAGAATACCGTATGTTTGTGTGTGTGTGTTGTGTATACATGTGTGTTAATGTAAAACTTTCAAGATTCCCATTCACAAAAAAATAGTTTAATGTTTTAAGGACCACACAAACTATGGGTTTTTCTTCTGCTGATAAAAAGCTTTTTAAGCCATCTTAGTACGGAGAAGCGCTGGAGAACAAAACAAGCGATCTGATTCTGTGTAGGTTTTACAAAAATCTAGACCCTTTGTGGAAAAGTGTCTAAACCTTGGAAAGCCAAATGCTACCAGACATGTTGGGAGGACACCCAAAATTACCAGAAATCCGAAGCAGAAAAATCAAAGCAACAACAAAAGTTTCTTCAATTTTGCTTTGCCAAAAAGTTTAGAATGGCAGCCACAAATAAACTGTTGCATCAAACACCTCCACCCAAGGTTCAGGGACATTTTGGAAAAAGCAGCAGAAAGACAATAGACATCTAGGGAGGACCAGAGTGAAATGGGGTCTTCTGGACATATCAGGACCTCAAACTCACAACAGCTCTGGCTGCCTGGACCAAACAAAGCCAGTCAGCATCCCAGAACAGAGAAGGCAGGGCTCCCAAGCCTCCAGCTCTAGTTGAGAGAGGCTGTTAGGGAAAGAGAGTGGGGTTTCTTTAAGAGCATCGCCCCTGGTAAGTTGACGGTGCTCCAGACCGCGCTCCACCAGATGGCTCCACGCTCAAGAGTAAGCAGGATGCGGTAATTGGACCCTGTGGGCTGTGAGAAGAGAGAGAGGGTGGCAGCCTGAAGTTGAAAGGGAGACTGGGGGAGGAGTCGGATCCAGAAGGGTTAGAGGAGAGCCGGTAAACAGAACCAAAATACATTGTATACGTGTTTGAAAGTCTCAAAGAAAGATGTGGTTTTTAGGAGAATACAGAGCTGGTTGTGGCAACACATTTCTTTAATCACAGCACTCAGGAGGCATCAGCAGGTGGGTCTTCGTGAGTTTGAAGCCATCCTGGTCAACATAGGAAGTTCCACAACATCTAGGGATTCCTCCCCGCTTGAAGGTGTGGGGGAAGCAGGCGAGTGTGACAGAGCAGTCCTCACAGAGTGCTGAGTCAGGCACCTTCATGGCTTGGACCTGGATACTCTGCTGCTTCGGAAATCTCAAAGATTCTTTTCTATATATGATGAGGAATCTGCAGAGGAAGGTCATGGTGGTGAACTGTGAGGTGGCCGTGGTGAATGAGGGGAGTCACTGAGTCTCCTTCCTGGAGGAGAACAGCAACAGGGAGCGGTCACACATCAGGAACAGGGAATGAGCTTGAAAATACAATGCTTCTTTTTCTTCCTTCCTGAGAAGTCTCCTCAAATGCCAGTGTGTGGAGCCAAACCAGGCTAGGCTCCCAGCCAGGAAGAGTGTGTGCCACAGCAACCAAATACAGAGAGAGCCACCTGCACAGTGTCTAGAGTGGGTGTCTAAGCCCCACCCCCAGAGGATCAAGTCAACTGCCCAGGCAAGAAGGGCTGGCTTTCTTGGCGACAGTTAAGAGCGACAGAAGCAATAGGAGACAGTAAGAGGGCTGGTCCGTGGGTTGGTGGGTCGGTGGGTCGATCGGTTGGTAGATGCTTAGAGTACTTGCCTAAGGTGCGGTAAGCCCAGGCAGGCTTCAGTCCTCAGCACTGTATGAACTGGCCGTGGGGATTCATGCCTGTAATCCCAGTACTTGGGAAATGGAAGCAAGAAGCAAGTCATCCTGGACTACATGAAAGCCTGTCTCAAAAGCTAAGGAGGCCATCAAATGCGTCTAATCTCAGCATTGGGGGGGGGGGCGGGTCTTCCAGAGCAGTTAGTTAGGGCTAGGTAGTGATGCCTCGGCTAAAGGGGGGGGGCAGGAAAAGGGGAGGGAGAGGAAGAAAGAGCAGGGCACTCTTAGCAGGTCCTTTGGTTAGTTCTTGGTGTGAATTTAGGGATCTCAACAAATGAAACTGTGACTGTGTGAATAGACTTTGTTCTTGGGGAGGCTTCCACCTGAACTTCCCAGCAGTATGGCCAGAACCAGAACCCAGACCCTGCCTTCTAAATCACACTACATTGGAGAATCAAGATTTTTCCAGAGAAAGAATTGGCTGAGTCAAAACTGTAGCACAGAAAGCCATGTAAGATGTGTGAATCTTGTACTAGAAAGGAATACTCAGCGAATGCTAACAACTAGATGGAAGGAAACAGGATTTATTTTTCTTTGGGTGCTGAGGAAGAAACCTGGAGCCTCATACAGCCTGGCCCCAGGGTTCCTTTTCTTGGTGATGATAACAGTCTAAAACTGATCCGAGGGTGGCCACATGATTCTGAGAACTTGAAGTCCACAAAATGGTGCACTCTATCCAAGCCAATTATATAACAAGCAACTCAGACCTCAATAAAGCTGTCAGCAAAAGAAGAAAAAGAAAGAAACCCTAACACTGGAGAGAATTAAATAAATAGTGATGATAACTAGTGATCCATTTAGCACAACAGGAATCCATCTGATCACGAAGTCTCAAAACTCTTCCTTGGAAGAGGATAATTAATTACAAACTAGGGAGAAAATCTATGTCCCATTTTATTCTGTTGCAGTGATAAAGCACCCTAAAAAAGAAAAAGAAAACAGCTCAGGGGACATGGAGAAGTCATGGCAGGAGCTGGGAGGAGTCAGTCACATCGTATCTACCGTCAAGAGCAGAGAGAAATACATGCAGCATGCGACTGCTTAGCTCACCTTCTCCAGCCTTGTAGAGTCTAGACCTAAGCCCACAAAATGGTGTCACCACATTAAACTGAGTCTTTCCACATCAGTTGTCATAATCAAAACAGTCCCCCATCCACAAGCCCATGGCTAACCTGATCTAGCTCTCTCACTGAATCTCCTCCAGGTGATTCTGGGTTGAGTCAAGCTGCCAATCAAAAAACAACCATCACCCTCAGCAAATGCATCTATCTCCAGAGATCAGGTAGTTTCTTCAAGAAAGGACAAATCACCAGCATCACCTAGGAGGATGTACCGAGACCTCAGAGTACCTTCACAGGTGTTCCCGTCCCGGGCGCACAAATTGAGTTCTGTTGTAAGAACACATGAGGCAAATCCATACTGAGGGACATTTTTCAAGACTGACCTTCATGGCCAGTTGTCTTGAAAAATGTAAGGAACTAGAGAGAAACAGAAACTGAAAGGAACTAGAGAGAAACAGCAACCAAATGCAAACCTAAGAACCTGGCTCCATAAATGAGGGCACCAGGACACCGCTGAGCCTTCACAGGGCTGAGGACTCGGGGACAGTGTAGGGTTCCTGATTTTAATGACTGCATTGTGACTCCAAGAGAGCATCTTTGTTTATTAAGATGTAAAATAAAGCATTGTGACAGCAACTAATAGACAAATAGGTCAGGACAAGGGCCTTTGTAAGCCATTTTCCGTGACATGTTACTTAGGCAGGGAAATTGTAGATTTTCAGGCCAGTCTGAGCTATGTAGTGAGATCTTGTCTCAAAAATCAGTCAATTAATTAGAAATCTAAAATGTGAGGCCTCCTCTTCGCCTTTCATCCACCATCATGCTCTGTACCCTTGATTCAGCTTCTCGCCATGTCTTCTCATAAGACTTTCAGAATCAAGCGATTCCTGGCCAAGAAACAAAAGCAAAATCGTCCTATTCCTCAGTGGATTAGGATGAAAACTGGTAACAAAATCAGGTACAACTCCAAGAGAAGGCACTGGAGGAGAACAAAGCTTGGTCTGTAAGGATTCACAGAATGGCAAGACAAGAGTCTGTACTGAATCATGGTCATCAGTCAGTCCCTACCAGGTGGATGGAGTTCAACATCCAGTCAATCCCGTCAGATGGAGTTCAACATCTTTAACCTGGAGTCCTGGTCGTGTTCAAGTTGGGGGAGTGGTTTGTTCAGTAATAAAATATAGAACCTTTCAAAAAAAAAACTAAAATGTATGCAAAAACCAGGTGTGGCTTTCAAAATTATGTTGCAAAGACAAGCAAAAAAAGTAAATGGACTGTTTCTAGCTAAGAGAGACTAAAAGGGTTTTCAAGACAGAATGCAATGGATAATACTGAATTAAAATCTGGGACAAAAAAAAAGAATAGAAAGGATATTATTGAAATAGTTGCTAAAATATAAGTAGGAGTGTGTATCGATGTTGAATTGCCTGATTTTGCTCCCAGCACGGAGGGAGGTGAGCCCAGTCCAGCCTCAAGCACAGAGATACAATGTGACACTGAAGAGCCAGGACAGGGTGGGTATCCGAGGTTTATTCTCAACCACCAGTAATGCTGACTAGAAACGGACAGAAGGAGAAACGGAGAAGCCAGCTGCGGCCTGGTATGCTATGACCTGTCTACTATTCTGGTAATATCCATAAATTTGAAATTTTTATTTTTTTGAGATCAAAATTAAACTCATTGTCACAATCATAAATTTAGATACAGACACACAAAACAAAACATATTTTGTGAGAACAGAGATAGATACACTAAACACTGGTTTGGGAGAGGAGGCAAAAGAGGAATTCTTCAGCAAAAGAGACTATCATTTTATTATTATTATTATTATTATTATTATTATTATTATTTTAAAACTAGAGGAAGCATCTGGGGTAGCAGGCAGCCTTGTTTCAAAAACAGAATGGCTTAGACACATGCACAGTATTCCTGTAGCCATGCTTAGCTCAGACACACACTGTCCTGAGCGAGGCAGATCCTGGAGCAAAGACAGAGAACCTTCTACACATTTCTATCTAGTTAGGACCTGAGTCTCTGCCAAGTTCTGGTTTTAAAAATAATCTTACAGCACAAACATAATCTCATTATGACAAAATTCAAATACTGTATTCAATGCTTAAATTGATCACACTGTGGGCAAAAGAGGGGTGCACATGTTTTACCCCAGCATTGGATGGTAAAGTCAAGAGGATCAAGATTCCAGACCAGCCTGTGTCTAAAGAAAGAGCCAAACTAAATTATGTGTCAGCAGGGTGACTCTGGGAAGGAACTGTTTCTTAAAAGGCAATTTCTATGAAGAAAATGTCTCTTTCAACAAAACCCAAACCACAATAATTAGGTAATCTAGGGTTGGAGAGATGGTTCAGTGGTTAAAAGCACTGACTGTTCTTCTGGAGGACCTGAGTTCGATTCCCAGCATCCACAGGACAGCTAACAACTGTCTGTAATTCCAAGATCTGACATCCTTACACAGTTATACACGCAAGCAAACCACCAATTCACATAAAATAAAAAATATTTTTAAAAATTAGGTAATCTAATGATACTCTAACCTTCTCAAATCCTACAAATACCAAGAGAAGAGGTCTATTTCCTACTTATTTGACGAGGATAGCCGGGGAGTGGCCTTCCGGGCTTTCTCAGCTGTGCTCTGAGAAGCACCCACAGCACTACAGTGTCTCTCTGCAAACCCCAGACCTGAGATCTTGCAAACCCCAGAGCCGGGATCTCCCGGTGGAGTCTGGGGTTTCTCCCCTTCAATCACCTGTTCTGGGCTTCTCAGGAGCAGCGGATGCTCACCTCCCAGATTGGAATGGAGTGCTAGCTCCTCCTGAGTTTCCAAGCGGACCACCATGACTGCCTCTTCCTCTGGCAGGAACAGCCCTGCACAGGCTCAAAGTATGTGTCTTAGAGGGACCTAGCATCTTTAACGTCATTAGCGTCTGAGATCCCAACTCTTGCCAAACAAATTCCAAAGTTAATGCTTCTGCTGGCCCCTTAGAAAGCAGGTCGGGGCTGGGTTCCTCACAGTTGAGATGACTCTGTGCTGTTCAGCCTATAAAATAATGATCCCAAGGCTCTGGGTGAAGAACGAGATGACTTTGGTTGTGAGCTATTGCAGCGCTGGCTAAGTGAGGCCCCAGATGTCTACAGCTGAACAGGTAAGCAAACTAAAACAGAATATTAACCCGCGTTGAAACTGAAACTTTTGAGCTAACCTAGGAAAACCCCAAATCAGACACCTGACATCGGACACAGTCTATAACCGTAGTAATGATTAGAAAATCAAGGTTAAGTTGAAAGCCAACCTAGGCCGCAAGACCTTGCCTCCAAAACATCAAGAAGAGACAGAAATGGCTCAGTGGATAAAGGCTCCCGCCGCCGCCCGAACTGACTGGATCCATCCCCAGGACCCACATAGTAGGAAAGAACCCATTCCTGAAAGTTGTTCGCTGACTCCAGGCTTGCGGTGCGCATAAATGCACACACGTAATAAACAGGTGGAGTTTTGAAAATATTAGTTAAGAGGGCTAGCGGGATGACTCAGAAGTGAAGAGCCGTACTTTCTGGCTCCAGCTCTAAGGAATCCGATGCCCTCTTCTGTCATCCACCAGCATCTGCACGCGAGTGCGCCTGTGTGCAAACACACACACACAATATGAATCCTTTAAAACATCTAGTTCGTTTTTAAAAAGAAAAGGCTACAAAACGGCACTCGCCCGCACACACACACACACACACACACACACACACACACACACACACACACTGAATCTTTTAAAATATCTAGTTTTTTTTTTAAAGAAAGAGCTACATAAAAAAGAAAGTGCTATTTCTTTTTATGTAAATGTATTCAAAACCAAAGATACAAGGGATGTATGGGGGTGGGGGTACGCCAGGAGAGCTGGGGAGAGCGGTGGGAGGTTTTCCTGCCTTCAGCCCTATTATTTCTGGGGCCGCCGCCGACGCAGTGGGCCTGTGGCAAGCAGCATAGAGAGGAAGCCCGCCTCCTTTAAACCGCTAAAGAATGGGGAGACAGTGTCTTCAGCCCCAGGCGCTTTTCCAGTGGAGAGATGCCTTAGAACTGGGAACCGTGAAGGGCATTTACATTGTTTCTCAAGCCAAGCTACATCCACCGACTCCACTAGGACCAACTGCGGGTCTATCCGGATGTGCCTCTCTACACCGATTTCGAGCCTGCAGCCTGCTTCCAAGGCCTGCAATGGAGGAAGTATTTCGGAAAGATCATGGGAGCCGCCCGATTGCGGAGCTAGGGCCCCGGGGCCCCGCGTGCAAGAACCCCAGATCCCCTAGGCGCCACAACCCTAGGCCCCTCCCAAGCCACCTCCGTCTAGGTCCCTAGATAACAGGAAAGGTGAAAATTCTCCCCCGAGGGAGTCCACTTTGTTTTTCTCCATAAATCTAGCGGGAACCAGGTCCAGATCCGCCAGATTTCAACAAGACTACGTCCACTTGCGCACCCCATTCTCCAGCCGGCCCAGCGCGGGAGAGAACGCTGAAAAGAAGTCAGAGCAACCCGGGCGAGGCCACCTCCACCGGGAGACACGGATGAATCATCCTCCACCGTGTCTGCTTTGTAAATTTTTCTTAGATTGCCAGCAGGCCAGGATTTCGAATTCCATGGTAGCATTACGTTTGTATCCTATAAGAATTTAGAGAGCTTTAGTGGGTAGGGTCACGCGGCCCTCCAAACGTTCTGGACTCTGAGACACTCTCTTTCGGAAAGAGAAGACGCCTTAGTCTCAGCTCATCCCAGCGCTCCCTCGGTACGAGAAGATGCACAGAAGAGAGAGATGAGATTATTTTATATATCTGAGAACACCCCCTCCTCATTTGCTCTACAAAGCCACTGATGCCCGGAAGAGAAAGATTTTTGAGAAGGAAATTTTATCCGCGTGAGTCGAAATATTTATCTGGCCAGAAAGAAAAAAAAAAGACGCTATTAAAAAGCATAAGCGGGACGTGGTAAATCATGCCTGTGATTCAGCATTCAAGAGGCTGGGGCAGGGGGATGGCCAAAAGCTGGAGGCCAACCTGGGCTACAGACTGTTTCGAACGGGGTGGAGGGGGAAGACAGAAGTTAAAACGTAAAAGAATTGGGAAAGTCTGCCCTTCAGATGGACACATGCCTCACTAGGGAGCTCGAATGGGATGCTGTAATTGTCTCAAACGAGCAAGGGGTCCGGTCGCCCTCTGGTCCCTGGATAGGCAGCTGCCAGGCCTATGTGGTTCCCTGCAGATCCCGGAGCCTGCCTCTGCCAAGGACCTTGACCTAGCAGGGACTTGGTAGCCATGCTTAGCTCCCCCTGACCTGCTTTTGAACTCGCTAATCCCACCCCAACTCTTTCCCCGACGTTGCTCCACGAGCTAATTCCTGCTGGTCTACAACCCCCACTGCCTCTCTGCCCAAGAGGCTCTGAAGGGCTACACACCGCGTCCCCCGACTCATGGCCGAGCTCCCCACCAAAGCAAACTGCCTCAGCTACAAACATCTCTCCTCTTGGCTCCCCTTAATTTAATTCGTTTTTTTTTTTTTTAAAGTAACAGCCACACAAATATCAATCTTCTGTACGGCACCGAATCTGGCAAATTGGTGGAGCACCAGTCACCGTAGCTGGCCAGTGAGAGCCTGGGAAGGGAAAACTGGAAGCTGGGCTCGCCAAAGCCAAAAAGGCTGGAAGAACCGTAGACCCAGCCAGACCCAGCCAGACCCAGCCAGATCCAGCCAGACCCAGCCAGACCCAGCCAGACCCAGCCGGATCCAGCCAGATCCAGCCAGACCCAGCCAGACCCAGCAACTTCAGTCCAGGTTTTGAAGGATCATTATGTCCAAGATGGGACAAGAACGTGAGTCCTAGAGATGAGACCTGGGTATGCTGGGAATTTTATAACTTTTCCCACCTAGAGTCTTTTTGTAGATATATGTTTCCATCTGTAAAAAATTAAAACTGTAAAATAAAACGTTAGTGAACTTAGTCCATTCTGCACACCTTTCTGAGCTGTAGGTTTGCTAGAAGTTGTTTAGTTTTGTGTTGTAGCTGAAGGGTTGGTTCTGAGATGAGGAACTTTACTCCTGATCCTCAGAGAGCTGTGTAAATGTATCTTCAGATGCTGTTAGGCTGAAAACCCAAGCTTCTGACCCAAGGCCTGCCTGGTGCACATCTGTGAACCACCTGGTGGGGTGACTCAACCAAGACCTCTGAGATCCCCAACCTCGGTTCTTTGACTGTCCCGGGCAAAGCTGGCGATCTCCAGAAATATGCTGTCTGTAGCGTATTTGGGTCTGTTTGGCTCTCAGAGGTGCCTGGCAGATGAAGGTTATTCAGGAGCAGCAGTACTCACCTCTGAAAATTCTTAAGCTGAAACTTGCTGTGAGGGGCTCAGCCAATAGCAGGCATCTTCAAAAGTTCCCAGGAGGCTCAGCACGCACCTGACAGGGCTGTCACTCTCTTGTCAACATCTTACCTTAGAAACCATTTTTGAGACCCAAGACTAGAACTGAGCGTGTAGCTCATGCAAAAGGCCCTGTGTTCAACCCCCAACCGGGTGGGGTGCAGTGGGGATTCCATCATCCCAGCCTAGGATTCTGTAGAAATTCCCCAGCCATGGGCCAGGTAGCAGGGAGACCTCAGGTTCTCCTTAAAGCAACAAGGCTCTGGATCCTCGTTGCTGGAGAGGAGCCAAGAGGATGGTTGGTGTCCTTTATAGGCATTGTTCCTGTCCACGTGGAAAGAACAGCAGCCAGAGAGGAAATTTGTTACTCTCGATAAATGCTAGAAGCAAAATGTCTTTGCAAGCCCACTGGAATCAAGCATTTTTAGGATGCTGTTTTACTTGATTTATTTAACCAGTGACAGCCACAAATTTCAAGGCACCAAAGGCCACAAAGGCCACTGGTGCCATCTCCAGTCTCCTCCTCAAAGGTAGACTGCTGGGCTCCAGGAGGCACCTGGAAATTCTATCTAGCCTTAGGGGCTGTTACCTGCTATGGGTCAACTCCACTGCACACTCCACCCCTGCTTCTCCCAGTAGAAGACTGATGTCCAGCTGTCCTCCCTTGGCCAGAGAAAGGCTAAGGAGCTGGAGGACAGCTGGGACATCTCAGGCTTGGAAATGTCTCAAATCTGGCTTCCAGGTGACACAGGACTAGAACTAGAAAAATGGGCTGTGGTTGTGCCAAGTCCCCAGGTTTGGATGCCCAGGAAAGAGGTTCTAGTTTGGGCTTCATGTCTAATGACCCTTTAGGGAAGAAGAAACCTAAACCATGCTGACAGATGTGCTCAGATCATGGTGGCCAGCTGAGCTCTCCTGTACTTTCTCCCCAGGACAGACAGAGGGACAGCTGAGATCATCCCCATCTTCTTTGGTTACCATAACCTCCTTTGATGGAGGAGGAAGGGACCATCAGGAGCTATGGTGTGTCCCTCCCCTCCATGCACTTGGCTTGAAACACACACATCTGTTTTTCTCAGGCACCAGTGACTGCAGGCATGGGAATAAGTGGTCTACTAATTAATTTACTTGGGACAACAATTCCAGGAGGTAGAACTAATGTTTCCATTAGATAGATGGGGACACTGTGGCACCGAAGCTAAGTAATTCATCAGTTGGTGACAGCAAGGACTAGCTAAGACCCACAGCCCCCATCACCCCTGCAAGCCCAGCAGCCCCACAATCTCTCTTCATTGGACACAATTGGAAAAGACATGTCCAGAAGGTGACTGAAGGCATACGTACAGTTAGGAGACCAGCAATGCTGCCTTGAGCCTCTACTCTGTCTACTCTCTAGAAATCAATAAGGCTCACCTAGGATGCAAAATAAATTCAAATACAATGTAAACACACAAAGCGCACTGTAATCACAGAAAGGAGTGGAGTGTTGGTTCATGCTACACACCAATGAACCTTGAAACACACTGAGAGAAAGAAGCCAGCCACTCATATAAACGCCCCAAACGGGCAAATCCACAGTCACAGCTCAGGACTGAGGGGGAACAGGAGTTTGAGGAGTGAGTTTTCCCCTCAGGGTCTCTGGTAGCTCAGGCTATGAAGATAAAGATGATTTTGACTTCCTCTCATCTCCAACACCCAGAATTGGAGATCACAATGGCTACCACATCTGCTTTCAGGTGTCTGGGAATTGAATTCATGGCTTTTCATTTGCTACCCAAGCACTCTGTCTGGGCTGCATCCCTAGCCCATGAAATGCTGTATTTGTGGTGGTGATGGCTGTGATACCCTCAAATCTACCAAACCATACACTATAAAAGGGTGAGCTATGTGATATTTGAGTTATATCTCTATAAAAGTGGCACCAGTGCACATACCATTACCACTCTTGTCCCATTTCTGTGGCCCTCAGGTGGATATCACCTGGAGGTTGCCTATGTATGTCTGTGAGGAACTTCTGGGTAATCATACAGCTGCAGCTGAGCACCAGAGATTTTATTCTAGGTGCTCTGGGTTGTCTCTGTTGAAGAGCTCCCCCCTTTTCCTTTCCTTAAAATTCCCTGACCCTAGTGTCAAAGCCAGAGCCAAAATGAATGGTGCCTGCTCCACAATTGCCTGTTTGGCACCTCAAGGCAGTTATCAGACCTTATCTGTCACCATGTGTCCCTCCAGCGTGTCTTTCTTGCATACCCACAGTCTCCCCAATGTAGTCTCCTGGAAAGACCCCAGGACTCAATCGCTCTGAAAAGTTGCAAGTTCCTTGTTAGAGCCTGGCACATGGGCTCACTTTAGAACTCTGGTAGCCTGGCTAGGTTTCCTGCAAGAGCTGAATGGACAGAATAAAGTATGGGAACAGCCTGGATAACCCCCAGGAGACAGCTTACACAGGCCAGTACCACATCTTGGAACCCAGAGTATTAGGGGGAGGAATCCAGCAACAGTGGACTGATAATTACCTGCCCTGTGGTCTAGAGCACTTCAGCCAACTGGGGACTCGTGTAGACAAAGGCCAGCAAAAGCAGAGCTCTAGGAACAATCATCTCTGGTGGTGAGTCCAGAGGTGAGAGTTGGCTGGAATAGTTGGTATCTCCAGCTGGAATCAGTACCCTGGTCTACTTCAGTTTCTGCTCCAGCCTCGGTATGTAGTGGCCTCTCATGCTCTGTACCCATCCCCATTGTCCTACAGCACAAGGGTCCTGCTCCTTGCAGAATTCAGTTCACAGACACACCTCTATCATCTTGTGTTGCTTAAAAATGTATCAGTAGGTATTGGAGGGGATGGTTCAGGGTTAAGAGCACTTTCTGCTGCTTTAGAGGACCTGGGTTCAATTTCCATCATCCATATGGTTATTTACAATCATCCATCACTACAGACTCCAGCTCCGGGGAATCCAACTCCTTTTTCTGATGCACCAGGCGTGCACATGGTACACAGACATACATGCACACAAAACACTCATAGATAAAACTGAATCTTTTTAAAGGTGTTTGTCACTATACATGACTAACGGTGGGTGGTGTGTTTAACTTTTTAAAAATGTGTCTGTGAACCTGTTGGGTTCAAGGCAGGAGGAGCTTGGTAGAAGCACCTCTCTGCCACCACAGAGACCAGCCAGAGAGCTCATTGCCACAACTAATCCCCCTACTTTTTCAGGATGGTTACTCTGCTCAAATGCCCTCATTTCCCAATGGGGATGGGATGGGCAGGACAGTGGGTCCTCCTTAGCATGTCCATCTGGCTTCCCAGAAAAGGAAGCGATGGATAGACCCTTTCTGTGAGCTTTGTTTGCTCTCTGAGACCGGACTGGGTTCCCAGGCAGTTTCCCCTGTTCATCCTCAACTCCAAACCCCTGCAGTGACAGATCTAAGCACTGGATTCTCTGGGGATGATGCAAAAATGCTACTCAGGACCTCCCCAGGAATCTTTAGGAGGACTCCCAAATCAGCAAAGAGACTGGCAGTGAGTGATCATCGGGCAAGCTCAGTACACACTCTGGAGGATGGAGGAGATGGCCCACCCCACCCTCAGTAGGAGGGAAGCGGCAGGCAAAAGCTGGGCTGAGCTGGGCTGTTGGTATAGATGGTCCTCCACCATCTTTGTGCTGTAACTTCAGCAAGCCCACCCAGGTTCTTCAATACATTTCAGAGGGAAGGCTGACACAGCTCAGGAGAGTACCAGCCTAGTATGCAAGAAGCTCTGAGTTAGAGCCTCAGCCCTGCATATAACCCCAGTGTGGTGACATACACCTCTAATTCCAGCATTTCAGTGGGGCAGAAGGATCAGAAGTTGGTCATAGCTACATGGCTCTGAACTTGTGGCCAGGTTTGTGCCACTTGAGACCCTGAAGAGAAAGGGAAGGAAAGACAGGAAGAAGAACAATGGGAGGAGAAGAAAGGGGGAGGGGAAGAAGAGAGCTTCTCGGGATTGTGGTCTATGGGGCAGCAGCCCAGGAGAATACTGGAGGAATAAAAGCCAGGCCTCCTGACTTGGTAACTTGTCTGAGAAAAACCTTCAACCTCCTGAATTCTCCTCAGGCAGAAGTCAAATACACCATGCTGCTAGCCCTGAGAGAAGAGATCCTCAGAGCCAGACCTCTCTACAGGTCCTCCATTCCCAGGGCACATTCAAACACTCAGAAGAAGCCAATGCCTTCCCATCACCCACCACTGACTGTGGCACTCACTGGCTAGCTCTTGGGCACCCAGACTTCCTTAACCGGCAGCACAGCACGAAAGAATGCAGTCTCCTTGAGCAGAAGGGCGCACTGGCAAGAGACCAGAGGCACCGGAGGACCAATCATCGAAGATCCACAGGGAACTCAGAACAGCCCAAACCTCCAGACTCTGTAGGAAGAATGGTCCAGCTCACTAAGGGACTGACCCCAGAAGAGGCTCACGGAATAAGATCGACTCCCTGCCTTTAGCGAAATGAAGATTTAACAACGAGAAAAAGAAACAGAGCTCGTTGAAAGGGTCCAGACAGTGCCTCTCCGCTTCTATTGGCACAGAAACAGCTTCATGGGAGGCAGGAGAAGTGCCTGGGCTTAGGGTGGGAGTGCTTTTGTCTCTGTTTTTCTACACTAGCTGTAAAACATCATTTTAAAAACTGACAGAGGCAGGGATGAGATAAATGCAGATGGCGCAGGTAAGGCGGCCATTGGGGGCTGCTGAGAAGTCCAGAGGTCAAGCCGGGAAAACCGGTGCAGGCCACATTGCCCTGGTATCAGCTGGGGCTGCGAGCGAGTCTGCCTTAAGTATTCAGAGCATTCCTCTCCCCCCCCCCCATCACCCTGTGATCTCCAGGCACCTACCGTAAGTCCACACTGTTCCCCTCCACAGGCCCTATCACATAGCATTTCCTCCTCTGTAGTCGCTGGCTCAAGGCATTCTGGTAGTGTCTTCTTCTCCCTTTTTCCCAGTCTTTCCCCTTTTTTCTTTCCCAGTATGGGGGCCGGGAGGTCTCATCCTTCCCCTCCCCTCTCCGCTCCACACCTCCCTCTCTGCTCTTCCCTTCCTTTCCTTCCCTTTCTTTCAACATCAGCGAGGATCATCCAGTCCCTGGTGCATCTCTGCTTTAGCTAAGGACACCTGAGATTGGACAATACATACAGCCATTTTCACACAGAGACAACACAGGACAAGGCACTGACTGATTCCTCACACTTACGTATCTATTCACCCTCAGAAGGGTCATAAAGGATACCGGGCCCTGCTAGAGAGACAGAAACCCAAAAAGCTTATTTGCCCCTGGTGGTCACAGACACTCTCAAGTGGAGATCTTGGGACCTCTTGAAGTACCTTGGCTTGAACTCATACCAAGCTTTTGGCTCACCCCTAGTAGCTAGTTCTTCTCAACTCTGCAGGTGGATAAGGGAAAAGGACTTGGGGGGGGGGTTGGCCTTTAGGGCGGGACCCTGGGTCATCCATCCACCTTCTACGGGTGCCCACGCCTCCTGACACTGTCTATAGAGAAGCTGAACACCGCACAAAGAGTACGCAGAGGGGACTCTGAAAGCACTCTGATTCTGGTTCTCATAGCCCCAGACAGCGCCGAATAAGGGACTGTTCCCAGACAGAAAGTTCGAGGTAAAGCCCGAGAGATGTCTCATTCTCTAGGTCTAAGTCCCAGGAGTAACAACCTCACAAGTGCGGGAGTCCTGGCCGGAGGACCTGTCTATCTGCTGGTCCCGCAGCTATGGCCAGGGGGAGTGCATAGACCCCCAGACCTTGTCCGGCCAAACTTGTCGGGGCGTTCTGGGAGCCTGAGTGTGTGCGGGCTTGGGAGTGGGACCCGCGCTCTGAGCCCCAGGACCCCACAAAAGACTCCACCTCCACCACCCCCAACCCACCAAGTGCTGGAGCCCCGCAAACCTCCGATTTTCTGCAGGGTCGCGCCGGGTTCCCTTCCTGGCGCATTGGGTTATCCTTCAAGCAGAGCGGGTCTGACCTCTGGGTGCATTTCCCTGAGAATAACTGAGGACAGAGAGGAGAGGCAGCTAGAAGGACCGGTGGGGAGTAACAAAGTTTAGGAGAGGCTGTGGAGTGGACTTCTGTATGTCCGGGCGGTCCAGTCTCCAACGGCTAGGCTCTAAACAACGCCCAGTGCGAGGAGGTGCGAGGACATCGCCCCCTCCCTTTCTCTCCTTTCTCTCTTCCTATCCCTCCTCCTTCTCTCCTCTCCCTCCCCTTTCCCCCCCATCACCTCCTCCCTCCCCACCCACCCCCATCTCCCGCTGCGCTTTGCCAACGGGATCCATCCAGAGTCCCAGAACTCTAGCTCTCGTCCAATCGTCATCGGAGGGCGGGGCCTTGCAAGGGGCGGAACCGAAAGAGGAAGGGGCCCGGAGGGGCGGGGAAAGACCTGCTACCCGGAGCTTGGGGAAGCTACGGCGGCCCCTGGCAGCAGTAGTGGCGGGCATGGGCGATGGGGGCGCGGAGCGGGACCGCGGCCCCAAGCGCCGGGAGGAGCCTGGTGGCCGGAGCGGTCGCCACGGAGACCACAGCGGAGCAGAAGACTTGCGTACTGACACGGGTAGCGGGAGTCCAAGGGAGGTTGCGGAGACTTCCACCTCCAGCCCCGCGGGCTCCAAGGAGAGCGGCGGAGACAGCGACGGACAGCCGATGCTCAGTGAGACCGACCACTGCCGCCGTATCCTGGTACGAGGTAAGGGGACAGCCGCAGCTCTGGTTCCTTGGGCCACCACACTGCCCTTCCTGGGGCCTCTGACCTCTCTACAATGTCCATCTCTCAGTTCATGTACTGATTCATTCATTGGGCAATACATCCAGCAAATATTCCGAGTGCCTATTGTGTGCGGGACACTGAGCTGAGCTCAGGGGACAAAGCAGGAACTGGAAGGAGTCCTTGTTTCTCCGCCCTGCAGTTCGATCTTCTGGGATGGTCTTCTCTCTCTAGGCCCATCCTGGCTGGTCGCTGTAGTAAGGATGCGAATCAGCTGAGGAAGCAGGACACGGAGAGCCAGGGCCCTCGTGTAGCGGTTCTTAGGGCAAGGGAGGGGAAAGTGTCACGCGCGCTCCGCAGGGACAAGATAGGGAGGGACCCGAGTGGGCAGCTGCTGAAGAAGGCCGGCCTGGCAGGCGGGCGGAGTGCTTCCCGGCCTCAGCCCAGCCATGTTTCCCAGCACCCGGCCTTGCCTGAGCTGGTGTCCAGAGAGGGCTCTGGTAGGCTGGCCCACCACGGCTCCGCTGCTCCAGTCTCAGTAGCTTGGATGCCGACCCCGGGGGGCCTTAGCCTAGGCTGGCTGAAGCATTCTTATTCTGCTCCACCTGCTCTCATCCGGTTTCCCAGTCCTTTTCCAGGGGCGAACTCCCCTTAACAACACTCTCCTGCAGCCTCACCAGGGTAGAAGTCTTGGGTCCCTGCCCTCAGCTGGGTCCAGGGCCTGGGGCCTGCCTGTTCTCCCCATTCTGAGTTTTCCCATTGGCTCACTTGGCTTTCCCTACCTGCCCTTTTCAAGCCTCTTCATCCCATGTGCCCAGTCTTCAGGAGACCACCGGCCATAACTAGTTTCCTCTATTCTATCTAGGAGAACCTAGGTTTCTCTCACCTGAGTACTTGGAGAAGGGCACGTGGCCCTGGGGATCCAAGACCCAGTTAGGGCAGGGCGTGGGGACAGCCTGCCAGAAGGCATTGGAAGCTGTCTTGTATCCTTACTCAGGAAGGGGGAACTTGCATAAAGAAACACTCCTGGGAATAGGTGTGGTCACTAGAACATTGGGTGGCCACTGCCAATCTAGGGACCCGCCTGGAGTTAAGGCAGTTACAGCACCAGGGAGTGAGGACTTGCTGGTCTCTTTGAGTTAAATTAGAATGCCATTCTGTCATCTGAGTGCAAGAAGCAAACCACCGGTAGAGTTTCAGGAAGGAAATCTGCAAGGCTTCCAGAGATGAAGACATAGTCTAATGTTTCCAGCTCCCAGGGCAAAGTCTTCAGTCCTTGCCAATGCTATGTGTCATGTCCACCTAAGACAGGTGTTTCCTCTGGTCAGGATGTGTCTGAGTTCTGAGCCTAAACATGGCTTGCCTCCATTCTACCCCCCTTTACATAGAACAAATAAATCTTGTTCGTGAGCATCAATGGGATTGTCTCTGGTGCAGACTTGTAGAGATGGGAGTAAAAAAGTGACCCTCTCTCCTCCGGAATACAGCCACCTAAGTCGGGCAGAGACACATATGTGGGGTTGCCCTGGTACATACTCAGGGATACACTTTTATAATGTACTCGTGCAAGGTAATTCTCTTATATTTGTAAAGTATAATTGAAATATTAAATAGAAGTTCAGTTCTCCACCTGACTGAAATGGAAAACAAATGCAGCCCTCACAAATCCCCTGCCCCTCCCCCATTTCATGACAAGGATGTTATTACAGGCCTGAAATGCCCAGGACGTCATTTACTGCTAATCCCTACTAGGCAGGGTCACTGGTGTCAATCATTGCTCAATTACCTGAAGCCCCACCATAGCTAAAGGTGGAGGCTTCCATAAGTGAAACCAGTCCAACACTGGGGAAGGGACGCCTTCATTGCCCAAATTAAACAACCCCTCAGAAGCCCTAAGCACATTTTACCCTTGTCTTCTAGTCCTCTGAAGACATCCCCCTCATATATTCCAAGGAAGCATTAAAAGGTGCAAGGTAGAGGATTATCCGCCCTGGCTGTTGTGAATGAAGATAGGACCCTCCAAAGAAATGATGGCATTCTTTCTACACCTTTAACCCTCCTTCCCTCTCCTGGTTCTGGAACTGGTTGAGAGAGATCTTTAGCCCTGGAAAGTCCAAGGACAGCTGCCGCCAGGGGTGAGCAGAATTGGTCTCATCTCTGGCCTTGCTGCACTCCAATCTCAGTGATTCCATCTTCAGGAAGCTTAGGATCCAGGGTACCAGGAACAGAAAGCGCTTTGCAGGGTCTCTGTAAATATCTGTTGAAGGAAGCTCTGAGGTGACCTACAAATTCTGTCCAGTGGATGGGGTTGTGGGAGTTGGTAGTCAGAAGCTCCTGTGAACTACTGCCTACACACACACACACACACACACACACACACACACCATGGACTCAGCGACTGAGTTGTGGTAGAAAGCCAGCAGTTTAGAATTAGACTATCTTGCAGAAAAGCAGTGGGATTCTTCTCCTCTGTCCTCTGGGCAACCCTGCTTGGTAATGTTTCAGATTTTCTCTAAGAATACAAAGCTGGGAACCTAGGAAGCTGCCTGTTCTGCTGACCCTGCCTTCAAAATGGAGGCGTTCTCTCCAGCATACATGCCACCAAGATAAGTCAGGAGAACACCGCAGATTTCCACACAGGGAGGCTTCTTCTAGGGTTCCGCAGTCTCTAAGGCCCCTCAGATATTCATCCCTTGTGCAGAGCCTTTGGCCAGCGAGGGGTAATGTGGAAAAAACCTTTTGTTTTTATCTTGCAAGGGGCTCTCCAATGAGGGCAGGAGGCCACCGGAAGGAATGGGGCCTCCAAGCGCCAGCCTCATCCTGCAGTTGGCCAACCCTGTGCTGATTCTTTTAGTGGAGAGGGACTGGGACAGGCAGAAGAGAGACTGTAATTCAGAGATCTCTGCAATTGGTAATCCAAGCCTGCCAACACCTTACAACTGGTCTTGGTAGATCTGAGGATGCTCCACAGTCTTATAGTTAATGCCAGGTGGTACCAATAATCTACTCCGACAGAGGGGTCCCTTGGAGCCTGCTGCAGGTCTCCAAACATTAGCCAAGACTCACACCGCCTGCTCCCCAGCCTTTGCAGAACCATTTCCGAACAAGGCAAATCCTTCAGAGGAGTGATGTACCAGTCATCTTCCTGGCTAGCCATCCACTGGGCTAAAAACGCCCTAGAAAGGAAGCTGGACAGATGCACCCAGTGCTTTGAAGTCCAGGGAGACCCTGAGAACATTGGGTCTTTGTTTTGAAATGGCTTGAACCAACTTCAGCACGATCTAGCCCTTCAAAACCTGCAGCCCATCAGTCGGAGCACCCACCACAACGGTTGCTTGGAGCTGGTCTGCCTTTTGCAACTGCACCCGAAAAGCCACCGAGGGACAGAGGCTTCAGACAGCTGACTGCGGGAACAGGCATCTCCTCCAGCATCGGAGGCTGGGCTGAATCTCCACCGGCCACTGAGCCTGGGGAGACTTCCAGACTGCAGGCCTGGCCTTGCTGTGCAGGCGCCAGCAGCAAAACCAAGGCCGGGTTGAACTGCGGGGAGCTGGAAAAAGCCCCAATCCTGAGCCTCTGGGGCGGCTCCATATCTCAGTCTGTGGAAACCTGGCCCAGCACACGGCAGAAGTTGAGTGTTTTGCAAGACTCATTCAGAAAGCTGCACTTTGAGAACTTTTGGCGTTTATTTTATTTTATTTTTTTTTAATTTTAGTGTTTGCAGAAAGTACTCTAAATTTTTTCATTCTACATTTTCTCCGTTGCTTTATTAGCTGACGCAGAAGAACCTGGTTCTTGCCGCTGGTCTGTGTGGCTGGCGGTCATTTGGCTCCGCATTTTCCCTTCTATGTATTAATCATCCCCCACCCCCACCCCACGGGAAACCGTAGCAGGCCGAAGCAGAGCGTGGCCTTGTTGCTGGTCTTCCGACCAAAACTCAATTTTAGAGAAGATGGGGACCATTTACATGGCTCTGCTCTCTCGAGCTTTCTTTCCCGGCATAATGACTGTGGATCCCCCATGCACAGGACCCAATGAGCTGGGACTGGAGAAAATCGAGATGTGACTTGCACGCTTCACAGGGCGGCCTCCGCTCCAAATTCACCTTCAAGGTTCCAAAAACATCTGCTAAAAAGAGCATCTGTGCATCACGTAGGCCTCGACGCCGTTGCTCAGCGGCCTCTTCCTCTGCCTCCAGTTTCTTTCCCAGTTAGATACATTTCTTCCATACCATTGTATTCGGGGGCGGGCACAGGGGGAGCCTACGAGCTTTGGTTTTTTGAGAGGGGGGTGTTTTGTTGCCTTCTCTTTTCTGTTTGTTTAATATGAGAGAAATTGGCCTGGTTCTCCGGAATTCGGAGGTTGTGTAAGCCCCAGTTTTGCACCGTAGGTGGAGCTGGTCTGCGCAGAGGCGCAGAGGGCAGCAAGCCCTCCCCCCGGAGACTCAGAGTAGCCTAGGAGCCGGGCTTGTCCGGAAAACTGAAGGGCGTTTAGAGCTTCTCACCACCCGCAGATGGGTTTTTCCAGCGGCCTAGACACTGCGGAGAAGGGGAGAAGGGGCAGCGACCGGCCGGCGGGGATCAGGCCTGGAAGGCCAAGGGTTGATGCAATTGAGCTCAGGCTTGGTTGTTGTGACCTGAAACCTGGTGTCAGCCTGCAGAGGCGGTGCCCTTTCTAACCGGCAGCTCTCAGAGCTGTGCTCTTCTTTCTTCCTGACTTGTCCAGACACCGATATGCACTCCTATGTGCTTCAATGATTAAAGCCTGGGGTGCTTCTCAACCTGGAGATTTGCTGTGAAAATTGATAAACTGCCCCCCCCCCCGACCACGCGCAGTGGCGGGAAGGGAATGTGTCAGGAGAGCAGGGAGCCCGTCCCCAGTCTTCTGCGTCCCTAGAAGATGGACACCGTGTCCGCCAAGCCCACGCCATTTTTCTTTTCTCGACAAACAAGGCGCTCAAATATTTGCCAAATAAATGGGGAAAAAAAGACCATTTGTCACTATTACCTATTTCCTAGGCACGAGACGGCTAGTAGCTAGTCCCGAGTGGATGTTCCCAAATTCTTTTCTATTTTGGCGCTACATATTCATATGGGCAGAAGGAGGATACAATGTAACTATTAAAGTATGAGGTCGACAGAACCTTATTTTTAAAATTCATAACTTTGGGAAACACTAAAAACTAAGACCGAACAACCTTAATTTCTTTTCTTGTGTGTGTGTGTGTGTGTGTGTGTGCTCGAATTATAGGGCTAGAAAGGCATTGGGGAGTCTCTTGAAAGATCATGTCTGCGCCCCTAAGGTTCTACCAGAAAAACTAGCCTAAATTGATTGGCCAGCGTGGTGGCCAAGGGTTTCATAATGTCTGCACACTCCAGGAGGCAGAGACAGGAAGATTGCCTCCTGTTCAAGGTCAGCCTCCGAGTCAAAAACCAAAGGAAAAACGAAAGCAAAAACAAACCAAAATAACAACAACAAAAAGTATCTAACAACGAACTTATTAAAACCACTAGGTAAATCTACACTCTACCAACAACAAGAAAAATGGAGCTGTAGTCTTGTTCGCTGAAGGTTTGATTTCATTGACTCTGACGTTTGCGGTGCCCTTGTGGGCTTGCTTTTGGGAGGATCCCACACCCTCAAGGTCCAGCTTATGCTGGTCCCACACTCAACCTGATCGATTAGCCCATGGAGCTTTAATTCCAGAGTATAAGCGTCACATGAAAGCAGATCAGATCCAGAAGCAGCGAATGCTGCCAGCAGCTGCGTTCCTTCCCGGGCCCTTCCAGGAGATTATGCTTTTTTGAAATTCACCTTTAAAAAATCTTAAATCGCAGTTCCACCCTTCCTGTGTCCTTTGATGGTGCTAATTGTGTACCCCAGGAAGGACCTGCACTCGGTCTAATTTAGTATAAATACAGTGAAGTGAACTCCCAAGGCCCCAAGCTTTGTGCAGATTTTTTAATGTTTCAGTGAAATAAATTCCTAGCAGCAAAACTGCTTATTTGAAAGGCTTATACGATTTTAAAAACATTTCACTTAATTGCCAAGTAGGGAATTAACCAACATTTTCTTTATAATACCCCTTTTTAAATTTTAATGTATATTAAATTTATTTTATATGTGATACATATTTATGTGTGTTCACTCATGTATGCAGGAACTGGTTCTTGAGTACCATCTGTGTCCTGGGGAAGGAACTCAGGCTGCCTGTCCGCAGATCTCTGCACAGGACCTGAGGAACCTTCTCACTAGCCCCAAATCTACTTCTTTCCTTTTAAAGTCTAAGGCAAAAACCCCTTCTTAGCAGTGCCCTCATCTGGATGGAAGGCAGCCATTTTTATTGCCTTGTAATGCACTCTTTTAGGCCATTTGCATGTTTCTGCACATCTGCAGAGCTATAGCTATGTATCTATTTTCCTTCCACTGCATTTTAGATATAAGGAATCCTTGCTTGTATGTAACAAATATGATATGGTGTTTCTTAGCATGGACCTTTGTCACATAGCTGATGCCCTAGGGATGGACATTGGGCTATTTTCTGTTACTATTGCATACAAGCTGCAGTGAATAGACAGGATTTTTTGTTTGTTTGTTTGTTGTTAGTTGGTTGATTATTTTCATTTGGTGGGTATATCTGTGAAGGAGTTCCTCAAAGCGGGTTACTAGGTCAAAGAGTGTCTTTGTTTAAAGGATGTCTTTGTTTAATTGCTTTTGGTGCTGGCAATTTACATTGCTATCTAGAATGCCAGACTGTTACTTTTTCCAAACCCCTTCTGCACCTCAGGTGCTGGGCAAGCCCTCCACCTGTTTCCATAGCCCCTTCTCTAGACCTAATTTTTTGTTTGTTTGGTTGACTTAGAATTAGTTTGTTGTTGTTAAATATTTTACAGCTTTATTTGTGTGTGTGTGTGTGTGTGTGTGTGTGTGTGTGTGTGTGTACTGTGTATACATGAGACCAAAAGAGATTGTTGGATCCCCTGGAGCAAGAGCTACAGACAGTTGTGAACTGGATCACACTCTGGTCCTTTGCAAGAGTATATGTCTTTCCCATGATAGTAGTATGCCCTCTTAACCGTTAAGCATCTCTGCAGACTCTGTTTAGTTTTGTTTATTTTTACATTTTTATTTACTTATTGTATTGTGAGCGTAAGTGCTTGGAGATCAGCGGACCACTCATAGGAGTCAGCTCTCTCTACCATGTAGAGCTCAGGCCCCTGAGTTTACCAGCTAACCATCTGGCTTGACCATCGTTTTGCTGTTTTGAGACAGTGTGTACAAGTAGCCCAGGCTAGCCCAGAAGTCACTGTGTAGCCACAGTTGATCTTGAACTCTGGAATTTTTGTCTATGGTTCCCTGTTGTGTATGAGAGCCACCGCACCTGGCCTGCTTACACATTGATGGACATTGTCAAATTATTCTGCAAAAGAGGGCTAGGAATCCACACTCCTCTCCTGCCTTTGCCTCATCCCTAAACATTGTGAATCATTTAGACACTGTCAGTGTCAAGTGACTGGAGAAGCTGGCATTTCACTTCATTTCTTTGTTACTGAAGCTAAATGTCTTCCCACACCCAGTAGCCCAGAAGCATCTCCTCGGCAGGCAGCCAATTGCTGAGTCTTCCTTTTGACCATATTTTCAAAGCCTCTTTTCCTCCTTAGTCCATGGAAATCTTGTATCATAGTCACCCTATTGCTCTCAATGTTATTATAATTGTTCTAGTTATAGCTTGCTTTTTAGTTTTCTGATGGCCTTTGTTTTCTTTGATGTAAGATGTCATTTCAACCATAAAGTCCATCAATCTGGCTTGCCTTGTCATTCATATATATATATATGTGTGTGTATGTGTGTGTGTGTATATATATATATATATATATATATATATATATATATATAGAGAGAGAGAGAGAGAGAGAGAGAAGCTCCGCCACTTGCCTGTATCATCTATGTTTACTCCAAGGATGTCCCTAGTAACTGAAGGACATAAGCATGCGAGTTATGGATTGCAAAATCAGGCAATGTTTGCACAAACTTCTCATTTAGCAAATATTGTGTGGAAATATACCCAGAATAACTTTTTTCTTTTTCAAACAAAATACACAGTATGCAATTGTGTAACTAGCACATTATTTAATTTTCTGCTGATGGGTATTCAGGTTGGTTCTTTTTCACAATCTCTCTCTCTCTCTCTCTCTCTCTCTCTCTCTCTCTCTCTCTCTCTCTCTCTCTCTCTCTGTGTGTGTGTGTGTGTGTGTCTGTGTGTGTGTGTGTGTATGTGTGTGTGTGTGTTATTCATAGGAATGTGCATGCATATGCCCTAAGCACCTAGTACATGCAGAGGTCAGAGCAGGACAAAGCATGCCGTCCTCTAAATTATACTAAATGCTTTTAGAGTAAAAAAAAAAAAAAAAGTGAAAACAAACCCTCACAGTTTCCAGCTGCTGATGAGGTCAGACCTATTAATATTTATTCTCCATTTTTATTTCCTCTGTTGTGCCCTTAATGACTTCTGTGTTCAACTGGCTTCTGTTACCTCAAGTTTGAAAGAACAGTTTTAAAACATTTAATATTTACTTATTTTGTGTGCATGGATATTTTTTCTGCTTGTATGGTATGTGTGCCTTGTGTGTTCCAATGGATGCTTGTGAGCCACCATGTGAGTGCTAGTGTGGAACCCTGGGCCTTTGCAAAATAAAAGCAAGTGCTTCCGATGGTTGAGCATCTCTCCAGCCCAGAAAGGGCTATTTATACACCAGGGCAACAAACCGCTGTCCTGCGGCTTGTGTTTCAGACAACCCTCAGGTCTTTTTCTTTTTTTAAATTGTTCTGAGATTTATTTTGCTTGTGAGTCGAAATTGAAACTGTAATAACATCTAATGACTGTCTCCTTTGGGGACTCTAAATTTTAGTAACTGATTAGAAATAAAGAGGGGGAAGGAGGGAGGGAAACAGAATGTGAAAAATGCTGAATTTGTGGAGGATAAATTCATTTCACACGACTCCATGCAGATATTCCAGTCACTAAAAATGGTGCTGGGTATCAGCAGCACACATACTAAAACTGGAAAGATGCAGAGAAGATTAGCATGGCAAACAAATATGTGAAGCTTCCCATATAAAAGGAAGGCAGAGAAAAAGGAAGAAAGGAAAAAAAGGTGCTGGGCACACTTGTCGCACATACAAACCCTCCTGGCAGGGTGGGGGGGTTGTCTTCTGACCAGTAACACTCAGTGCCATGCAAATACTATGCTAATAGCCGTTAAGCTGCATTGTTTAAGAAATTCTTAACTAAATATTTTGATCTGCATTTGCTTGAATTCTTGAATATGCACACAAACATGCATCTTAGGAATCTGGCCGGTCAGGAGGAAGGTCTGTACCCCAGAGAGCACTTGTCCATTTGCTCAAGGCACTTGGTGCCATCCTGAGTACTGGGGGAAATTATTTTGCCTTCAAAGCAAACTAAATGCTTAAAAAAAATTTATACAAAAGATGGTGGGAGAAATTTTTCTTCTCTGATCAACTTCTAGCCCCCACAGGGAACAGAAGGTGGTGGTTTTCCTGCCAGACTTGCTACTGTGTGGGTACACATGAGCACACAGGAGTTTCTACACATATATACATACAGACAGACAGACATATATACACATACATGCACACACATAGATACATACACAGATGCATATATATACATATACACATAGATACATATAGACACACATACACGTACATACGCACACATACATACATACATAGAGACAGACAGACACACACATATAGATACATACATACACACATAGATACATATAGATACACAGATACAAACACACATACACATAGATATGCACACATACATACACACATGATACATACATATACACATAGAGACAGACAGACACACATACACACATACAGATACATACATATACACATAGATACATATAGATACACATAGATACAGACACACATACACGTAGATACGCACACATACATACACACATGCTTGCTGTGTGGTTGGCAGTATCTGGTGACTGTCCACCCGGTTAGTAGATGATGACATCCCTCATTTAATGGCTCCTGAGTAGCCAAAGGCTGACTAGCTTCATCAGCCATTCTCCTGTTAACAAGCTTGTGGTTGTTTTTTGTTTGTTTTGTTTTTTAATGAAACTACATTAGGGTGGATTTGAGCATCAAATTCCAGTATTTCTTTAGAATAGAAAGCTCTCTAAGGGTTCTCGTAGGGTAAGACCCTGGTATTTATTGTTGTTGTTTAATGATTGTATTGATTTTATGTGTTATTAGTTACACACAGACAATGGCTCTCCAGTAAGCTTCCCCTCCCCTCCCCTCCCCTTCCCTCCCCTTCCCTCCCCTCCCCCTGTCATTTTACTTCCTCTTGTTTCTCTCAGCTTTTCGTGCTTGTGTGTGTGTGTGTGTGTGTGTGTGTGTGTGTGCATGTGTGTGTCCTCTCGCACACTTGTGGGCACACGTGTGCATGTGTGTGTGTGAAAATCATACATATGTGCTTTTCAGTGTCCCTGCATGACTCTAGGATCCTAAAGTGTGAGAGAATGTGTTTTGTTTTGTCTTTCTGAAGCTGCTTTATTTCATTTAACTTCAGTTAATACAGTAACCTCCAGTTGAATCTATTTTCCAGCAAACAACTTCTTTAACTTAAAACATACTTCTCTAATTAACAGAATCTACTTTGTAAATCTCTGAGTCCATGTGTGGAGGTCAGGCCAACCTTCTGTGAGTCTGTTTCCGCTATGAGGATCCGGAAGATGGAAACCAGGTCACCAGCCTCAGTGGCAAATGCCTTCACCCACTGAGCTTCCACCAGCCCCAATTTAATTCTTCTTTATGACTGAATAAAACTCCATTGTGTCCCCACGTTCTGTTTATCTGTTCATCTGTTGATGGACACCTCGGCAGACCCATATCTTGGCTATTGTGAAAAGGGCTGCAGCGGCGCCCGCCACTGCAGCCCTTTTCATATTGTATCTGTGTTTCTATTAGCAGCCTCAGTGAGCCTGATGACTCTACCTGGTCAGCAGTTTTCCAAGTCAGAGACATACGATGTTTCAGAAATCCCAAGGGCCCTCAGGCTGCTCTCCTGGTCCCTTCTCTGACTTACCATGAGCTTGAACCCTTTCCCATTTTTATAGAAAAGGTGCATATTTTATTTTTAAAGATCTGTTTGTTTTTACTTTATGTGCATGCAGCACTCATCGGGGTCAGAAGAGGGTGTCCCGGACAGCTGTGAGCATCCATATAATGCTGAGACTCAAACCCGTCCTCTGAAAGAGCATCAAGTGCTCAACCACTGAGCTCTCTCTCCACTGGACACCTTTCATTTTAATTAACCATTTGTGGCTCTTTGGATAATTTGTTTGGTTTTCTACCATACTGGACAACTTTGGCCCTGGCCTTGAGTGGCTGGCTGTGTTCTGCATGTTGAGTGTCTCTTCTCTGGGTCTGTGTTTAACTCTTTCCCTCAGAAGCACTTCTGATTACTCTGTTGGTCATTGCTTCCTTCTGAATTTTTGTGTGTGTGTGTTTTTCCTTGATTTTTTTTAAGGAAAAAATCTTCACATTCAAGGGTTAATTTGGTACCATATGCAATGTCAGATGGATGGATTGCCTTACTCCAAAAAATGAGCCAACTGTCCAAGGCCATGTCTTCAACAGGCCTGCCTTTCCTCTAACTTATTTGAAATGCCATCTTCATAGAACATTCAGGATCCTTGAGGGCCTGTGGCTCGGCTTCAAGGCTCTTCTCTTAGTCATACCACGTTAGTGTATAATAGACTGCTGTGGGGCTATGTCCTTTTTCTGCTTTGTGTGTGTGTGTGTGTGTGTGTGTGTAAAACTTTGTAAATACAAAATATATTTGTTTATTTGTTTAACACAGGGTCTCTCTTCGTATAGTCTTGGCTGTCTTGGAATTTGTTATGTAGACCAGGCTGGCCTCAAATTCATAGAGATCTTTCTGAGTGTGCCTCTCCACACCCACCCACCTCTAGTTTGATGATTTGTGTGTATGTGTGTGCTTGTGTATGTGTGTGATATAGTCACTGTACATGGTGATAGCTTCACAAAAACATGTTTTTTAATCTGAGGAGAGGATTCGCAGTAAGACACCCATGGATAGGGGTGCTGTGTGGGGCTGGGAAGCAGCTCACAACCAACTGAATCTAACTCAAGCTCCAGGGGATCCAACAACATCTTCTGTGGGTATTGCACACACATGCAGGGCAGGGTGGTGGTAGATAGTTTTAGAATGTCCCTAACCATTGCTTCACTGTGGTACATAAATGTCTGTACCCTCCATTTCATTGCCTATTCTGGTCTTGCCATTTGAGCACATTCCATTTCTGTCATAGTCATATTCCATTTATTTACTAAGTATTTTAGTGTAGTGCATTTTTGACATTTATTTATTAATTGGGGGAGGCATGTGTGAAGGTCAGAGGATAATTTTCAGGAGTTGATTCTCTTCCACTGTGTGTGGTCTAGGAACTGAACTCTGCTCATCAAGCTTGGCAGTGAGCAATTTTTATGCTGAACCGTCTCTACGACTCTAAAACTAAATACTCCTTTTTGCCTCATCCTAGCTATGTCTCTTGGTTCTCTTTCTGTTGCTGTGCTAAAACACCGTGGCTAAGGCAACTTATAAAAGTAAGGGTTTAATCTGGCTTATGGTTCCAGAGAAATCAGAGTTCATTACCATGTTGGCAGGGAAGCATAGCAACAGGCAGGCATTGCAGCTGGACTAGCAAACTGAGATCTCACACCTTCAACTGCACCCACTGTCACATAGGGTGTTCTAGGAATCCTCAGTGGCTTTTGATACCTCAAAGCCCGTTCCCAGTTACCCACTTCCTCCAGCAAAGCCACAGCTCCTGCACTTACCTAGAAAAAGCCACCAACTAGGAGTAAGTAGTCAAACATCCGAGCCAATGGGAGATGTTCTCATTCAAATTTAACCTACGCATGGATTAAAGTTTTTCAAGTAAGTTTTGAAATGGTGTTTTACATCTTACAGCCCACAGGGTACACAGAGACACAGGGAACCATTGCTGTTCTTTCTCGGGTCATCACTGTGCTTGATGACAACGCTGCACCCTGGCCTTGTTATCTGCTTTTGTTGTGGTTACCTGACATCCACAATAGAGCCACAGTAAGTTGTAAGACTAGGGCAGAAGGATCTCAAGTCCCCCAGCCAGCCTGGCTTCTCTGCTCAGGAGCATCTCACAAATACCCACGGCACATTATCAGTTCCAGAAGACAGGAATGGCGCTGCACATATGCAATCCCAGCATGGAGGAGGCAGGGTCAGGGAGCGTCAAAAAAAAAAAAGTATTTATTTACTTTTTGAGGCCATTAAATAAAAATTTGGGCCATGGTATAGCTCAATTGGTCAAGTGCTTGCCTATCATTCATGAAGCCCTGGGCTCAGTTCAGAGTGCCAAACAAACCAGGCATGGTGGAATATACCTGTAATTCCAGCCTGGTGGAATATACCTGTAATTCCAGCGCCATGATGGGTACTTCAAGGTCATCTTCAGCTATATGGAGAGCTTGTGGACAGCCTAGAATCATGTGACCCCCACCCATATACAAAACAAACGGAGCCTGGAGAGATGGCTTGGTGGTTAAGAGCACTGGCTGCTCTTCCAGAGGACCTGGGTTCAATTCCCAGCATTCATACAGCAGCTCATAACTCTAAATCCAAGAGAGCAAATACCTTCTTCTGGCCTCCAAGGCACACATGTATAAATACAAACAACACACACATATATATAAAATAAAATAAAATAAATCTTAAATTTTTTTAAACTTTATTTATTTATTTGCCTTGGTGTTTGCCTGGAACTGGAACTACAGACAGTTGTTAGCTGCCATGTGGGTGCTGGGAATCGAACCCGGGTCCTCTGGAAAAGCAGACGGTGCTCTTAACCGCTGAGCCATCTCTCCAGCCCCAAATCTTAATTTTTAAAAAGGCAAAAAGAAAAGCTGCTGTGTACAGGTCTTTGTGTGGATGTGAGATTTCACTTCTCCAGGACAAACACTCAGGACCACAGCAGGATTGTATGTTACTTGTTTCTTTAACCCCGGGCTAGCTACCAGAGTGGCTGGACCACTGTTTACCATAAATCTAGTGTCTGCATCCTCAGTAGCCTTTGGCATATTCAGTGTTCTTTTCTCTTGTCTTTGCCCCTCCCCCCACAGAATTAGTAATCTCATCTGTTCTAATGGGCACACCTCACTGTGGCTCTAACTTGCTTCCCCAACACTAGTGACGAAGAACACATGTCCCTGTGTTCCTGTGTGTGGCCTGCTGCCTGGTGGTGGGTGGGTGGTTGCCTTTCTTGTGCAGTGGCCCTGAGGGAGAAAACTGACACTCACCCACAGAGGTGGCAATGTCCTTCCTAGCTCTTGTAGGAAGAGAAGAGGATGTGCCCAGGTGTGGCTTGACCTCCTATTCAGGCTCAGAAATTTCAGGGTAGCTAAGGGATCTGCCATGGAAAGGTGTGAAGTCTACATTACCAAGTACAAGCACCCACCTTCCTGTCTGTCCCTGCCGATGCCCTGGTCACACCTCCACCTTTGCAGATGGGCTCTCTGGGAGTTGGAAGAAAGCTTTTGGTCTCATCTCACACTGGTAATAATGGAAGATGAGCAGAGAGAAGAAGCCCCTTTATAAGGTTTTCATATTCTCCTGTAAGATGCCAAGTATTAGACCTAGGGCACTAAGCAGTCCCAGAATGCCCATGCTTCCTGCAACAGGCCAATAGCAAGACCATCATCCATTTGACATACTAGGCCCTGAGCCTAGTGGGACCTGGGTGGGACCTGGGCTGGCAGGATTCAGTCCCCTCTGAGCAGCGACATCCTTCTTCCCCCACAGTATCCCAGCCCCACCCCCACTTACCTACTTGAAGATGTGATAGCGCCAGAGCACACCCTGAAGATTGAGCATCCACTGGGGCAAACAGGAGCCACAGGGTCAGGTCATGCCATGGGAAGAAGAGGTGGAGCCTACCTATCTGGAGCACAAATTCTAAAAGGAAGCTACAGTCCTTCTGGGCTGCAAGGCAGGCAGCACCCCCAAATAGATATCCTGTCTCACATTCTACAAGGGAACACTGGGCTTTTCCAGAAGATTTCCTTCTTTCCCCACTGCTAAAGTCTTTGTTGAAACTTTTCAACTATACGTAGGATGCCTTACAACACGTTCATGAAAGGAAACAAGGGTGTCTGGAAGCTGTTGTTTGCATGTTGAGGATTGAACTCAGGGCCCTGTGCCTACTAGGCAAGTGCTCCACTGAGCTGTATCTCCAGTGTAGAGGGATTATGTTGTTACATTGTAAATAATTTTCCCTGGTTTAATAAATGCTGATTGGCCAAAGGCAGACAGGAAGTGTGGGTGGGGCTACCACACTAAGAAAATTCTGGGAACAGAAAGAGCAGAGCAGAGTTGCCAGAGAGACACCAGTGATACACAAAGGAAAGAAGTTGAAATGCTGCTGAGAAAAGATACCAAGCTGCATGCTGCACAAGATAAGAATCATGGATTAGTTTAAGAGCAAGAGCTAGCTAGCAATATACCAGAGCCATAGGCTGATCAGCATGAAATTAATACAAGCATCTGTGTGTTTCTGTGGGACTGTGGGTCTGTGGGTCTAGACCACAGGCCAGACAGGCCAGAAACCTCCTACTACATCTCCAGACCTGCTTGTTGAGAAAGGTTCTCACTATGTAGCCTAGGCTAACCTTGCTTGCAGTCCCTCTGCTAACATCTCCCTAGTGGTGGGATTACAGGAGTATGCTACCACTGTTGGCATAATCAGGGTGTTTCTACAGTTTATTGAATACTGACAGCGGAACATTAAGAAGTTACTTAAAGCTTGCCCTTCATCTATAAAGGGGGAAATGATAGTTCCACCTCCAGGGAGACACTGGGAAGGCTCAAACTGAGGACCAACACTGGGCTCGGGGTAAGGCTTGAAGAAGCACCTAGACCCCTTTGTTGCTACTGTTGTTTGTTTACATGTATATAATGTGTTCCGACCAAATCCACTACCTCTGTTAGCCTCACCCACACACAATCTCCTCCTCACAAGTCTCCTGCTTTCATATCTTTAAAAAATATTTTAATTATGTGTACATATCTATGGGGCAGATGTGCACATATGTATAAGGACCCATGAGACCAAAAGAAGGTGTAGGATCTCCCATAGCTGGAGTTAAAGGTGTTGTGAGTATCCCATTGTAGATGCTGGGAACAGAACCCAGGTTCTCTGCAAAAGCAAAAGTTTTTTTTCACTGCTGAGCAGTATCTCCAGCCCTGTCTCACCCTTAGGAATACCACATAAACCAGTTAGCTACAAGCTTCCCAGCACAAAGCAAAAGCTGTTTGTGCGCCCCCTGGTGGAAGTGAGCATCCTTGCAACCACAGGACGTGGCTTGTTTCAGGGCCTTCTTGAGACAGGATGTCTTGTATCCCAGACTGGCCATGAACTCCTGGTCCTCCTGTTTCCCACTTCCCAAGTGCTGGGCTTGCAAGCGTGCAGCACCATGCCCTGCTGAGCTGGTGGTAAGCTTTCCAGGCTGCTGCCCCTTCATTGTGGGGAACGGCTACCCCTTGTGTGATGGTGGATCCTATGGGTACAGTGCTGCCTATTCCACCATTTCATTATTATCTGTGCTCGCAGGTTTCACATCAGTGGTGGGGAGCTTAGATTAAAGCCTTGTCCCTTTCTGAGCACTTTGTGGCAATTTGTGGTGACTGTGGCTGTTGGTCTTTGGCCTTAAATGGTCTTCAAAGCACTGAGGAGATTGTGTGTCAAAGATATTGGCCTAAAGCCTGGGATGGTTCAGCTATACCGGGACAGAGCAAGTGAGTTAGTTCCCTGGCTGGAAGATAACCCAGCAGCCTAGCAAGGTGTACCAGCTCTTGGGCTCCTCCTGGGGTTTCCCGCTCCTATTCTGCCCTCTATATTACATCAGCTAACCTCCTTATGGACCCCAGGAGAGACCAGGGCTCAGTGTCTCCAGAAAGCCTTCTGTGACTGACCACATCCAGTTCTAATCCATCTTCTCTGGACTTGAGATCTTTGACTGCTTTGCCCCAGTTATTTCTCACTCTGCAAAGAGACAGAATCCTGGATGAGCCACAGTGAAACCTTTCTGCCCAGGCCATGATAGCCAACCTGACATTTAACTGAGGCACACTCACCCCTCTCTCTTTTTCTCTCCTTCCCTCTCTCCTTGGCTTTCCTCTACCTCTATCTATCTGTCTGTCTAGCTGTCTGTCTGTCTGTCTGTCTGTCTATCCATCCATCCACCTCCATACTCATGACATGTGATTCCCTGTATGGGTTACCTGAGGAAGCTCAATTCAGAGAGGTCCAGTAAGTTCTCTGAGATCAAGTGTTTAGCAAGGATCCAAGGATTCCTGATAGGATCTTATCAGGCCATGGGTTTAAGATCAGCCTGGGCTACACAGTGAAACTATGTGAAGAAGACGGAGGAAGAGGAGGAGAAAAAAAACCCACAGAGCTGATGTAACACAGCCCATGAATTAACCTGTCTCCCTTACGGCCCTTTGCAGATGCCAAGGGGACCATTAGAGAAATTGTCTTGCCCAAGGGCCTGGACCTTGACCGCCCCAAGCGGACCCGCACCTCTTTCACAGCAGAGCAGCTGTATCGCCTGGAGATGGAATTCCAGCGCTGCCAGTATGTGGTGGGCCGAGAGCGCACGGAGCTGGCTCGCCAGCTGAACCTCTCTGAGACCCAGGTGAGAGTCAGGCCAGGTTTCCTCCATTTGCTCCTGGTATCTAGGGAATGTATCGGTGTATGAGGCCAAGAGCTGACATGGAGGGACATCACTTTGGAAGAACATGCACTGGTGAGGGGATACTTAGACCTACAGGTGAGACAGGGCCAATAGCGTTAACATGAGGGCTGGGCTGAGTGTGACACATGCCTGTAATCCCAGCATTCAGGAGGTGGAGGCAGAAGCATAAAGAATTGGAAGTCAGCCTGGACTGCATAGTGAGACCCTATCTCAAAGCAAACAAAAGTTAAAAGATGAAGAAGAAAAGGAGGAAGAGAAAGAAGAGACAAAGGAAAGAAGACAAGAGAAAAAATGGAAGAAGGTTCACTGGGTAAAAACACTTGCTGGGCAAACATAAGGGCCTGAGTTTGAATCCCCAGAAAATACCCTGAATGTGAGCATTGGCAATCCCAGTGCCTCTGTGTGGAAATGGGAGACAGAGGAGAGCCTCTTCAGCCTTCTTGCCAGAGGTATTATCAATACAGTGAGGAAGCAAGGAGCCCCTGTCTCAAACATGGTGATGGCAAGGACCAATATCTGAGGATATTCTCTGATTTCCACATGCAGGCCATGGCACACACATGCCAACATTCATACATGTGAATGTTCACAACACACAGGGAAGGAAGAAAAAGAGATGAGAGAGTCAAATTTCAGCAGAAGGGATCATTCATATGTAAGGAAAATGGAAAAGGCCAGAGAGATTGGGGATGTTCACGGTTCGGGGAATGAGTGGTTTAGGATATGTCTATTGTTTATGTCCCTGTTCTGTTTCTGTGAAGAGACACCATGACCAAGACAATTCTTAGGAATGAAAGCATTTAATTGGAGCTGGCTTACAGTTTCAGAAGCTGAGTCCAGTATCGTCATGGCAGGGAGCTTGGCAGCACATAGAATGCTGGAGCAGTAACTGAGAGCTACATCCTGCTCTGCAGGCTGAGAGAGAGGGACACTGGGCCTGGCCTGGGCTTTTAAAACCTCAAAGTCCACCCCCAGTGACACCACCTCCAATAAGGCCACACCTCCTAATCCTTTCAAATAGTGCCATTCCCTGATGGCTAAGCATTCACATGCAAACGTCTATGGCATTATTCTTACTCAAACCACCATGGGGGACCTTGGCAGGTAAGAGGTGCCCCTGGATGGTAATCACTTGGCTTCCAGGGAGTCTGCAGTCCCAGGATCTTAGGAGGCTAAGGTAGGAGGATCATAGCCCAGGAGTCATCTAAGACAAGCATGAGAAGCCCAAGGAGAACCCAAATAAAAATAACAAAGGATTCTGGGACAGGATGGGGCATGACAGACTGGGTAGGAACCTCTTTCTTCCTCCCAGCTCCCAGTCCTGTCTCACCTCCCTTTGTCTCGAGAGGACTGAGTTCCTCTTATGTAAAGGAAGGGCCAGACCTCCCTCACTGCTCCCCCTAGAAGGACTGGTATTTTAATACCTGTCTGCAGGCTGTAGATGAATGTGACTCAGTTGATAAAGTGCTTGGCAAGCATGTAGACAGCTCTGGGTTAGATCCCCAGCACTGCATAAACTGGGCATGATGATATATACGTCCCAGCACTCTTGAGGTGGAGGAAAGGAGGTCAGAAGTTCAAAGTCATCCTTGGCTACAAAGTGAGTTTGAGGCCAGTATGGGCTTCATGAGACGGTCTCACACAGCAAACAAGCATGCCCAGAGCAGGAAATGAGAACAGATGAGGTTGAGATGGAGGGAAAGGTGAGAGGCTGACTCAGCATTCCCTCCCCCTCAACTGTCCAAGGTGTAAGGGTTCCTGGCACTCCACGTAGCTGAGCCAATTCAGCTCAGGTGGGATGCACCTTGTACGGAGGCACGCCCCTGGGCGTGGCTGCATAAACCCTGCGGCACTGCGTACAGAAGCACCTCCCTGGACACATGCCGCATATGGAGGCTTGTCCTAAATGTGACTACATAAACCCATACACACCCCTTCTCTTAAAAGAGACCGTGCACGTTTCGGGGTCACTTTCTCCTGATTTTCTGCTGTCCTGCTTCTCTGCTTCTGTACCCGCCTGGGAATTCTCTTAAATAAACTCTTGTGTGGCCATGTTAGTGTGTCTCTTTTCTCAGGAGCAAAACCAACACAAGGGACAGGCTAAGGACAAGCTGCTAAACCCCAGTGCTGACAGAGTCACCAACTAGCTTGAATAAATGCTACTCTGGCTCTTCGGCAATTGTCTTTAGTCCCAGTACATTGCCCCTGCCCTAGAAGTCTAAAACAGCAGGCTAGAGGGTCCTCCCTAGCACGGTGAACAAAACCAAGCCACCTTCCACACTCAGACACCTGGATTCTGTATGAGCCCAGGGTCCCAGGCAGTGGCCTTTGAAGGATAAATGTCTGGTGCATGCCTGTTATCCCTGTGTTCAGGAGGCTGATGCAGGAGGATGCAAAGTTTAAAGCCAGCCTGGGCTTCATAGGGAGACCTTGTTTAATTTCTAAATCATTAATGGCATCTTCATTTTTAAATGAACAAGCCTTAGAATCGAGCACTAACCTCCGACCCAAGGAAATATTCTCAGAGGGAAAAAAAATTCTCTTAGTCATGGAAACCACCATCCTGCTGTAGTCTTTAGAGGCCCAGCAAAATACCAGGACATGAAGCCATGAAGCATTCCTTGAGATCTAGGGATCCAAGATGGCAACCTGCAGAGAATCTCTCCAGAGCTCTAAGGAGCCCAGCAGGGGTGGTTAGTGCCCAGGAAACACGTCAGGAATCAGCCAGCAATGGCTTCCTGGAAGACAGAGCAGAGCCTGAAAGAATCAGTACAAGAGGTGAGAGGAACCAAAGGCTTCTTGGAGGAGCCTGTCTCAAAGCCATTGGGCCTCATGAACCAGCCTCCAGAAGCCGTGGGGATTGATGGTGAGAAGCACAGAGGCTCGGGTAACCCAACACATTGGAATCTCCCACAGGCTTTTCTAGAAATCCTGGTGCTGGAGCTGAAGAGACTAGAGAGATGCTCAGCGGTTAAGAGCACTGGCTTTTCTTTCAGAGGACCCAGGTTCCATTCCCACCACCCACGTGGCAGCTCACAATTGTCTGTTACTGCAGTTCCAGAGGATCTGACACCTTCACACCAATGCACAGAGAATAAATTAAAAGAAAAAAGAAGAGAAAAGAAATCCTGATGCCTCCACCTTGACACAACTCTAATAGAATCTGGAATGAGCCCTGGGCACTAGGGTTTACTATGTACACGGGAAATTTGTTTTTACAACAAATGGAATGCCAAGTGCTATCCCCAGCCCAGCCTCCCCTCCCGTTCTCTCCACTTCTGAGGCCTGCCTCCTGGAGTCTCCCTTCCCATGCCTTTTGCTGCTGCTCATAGAACTCTGCAGAGGCAGGGTGTAGTGGGAAGCACAGTCCCCAGGTTTCGTCATTTTGCATTTGCCATACCCTTTCATTGTCATCCCCTTCTGCCCAGAATGGGTTTGTACTTTTCCCTGTGAGACATTCAGCACTGGAATCCCAGTGGGAGGTTCAGAAGTTCAAGGTCACCCTCAACTACATAGCAAATTCAAGGCCAATCTGGAATCATGAGCCCCTGTCTAAAGAATTGCAAATAAATAAGTGGCAGTTGGTTGATTGGCTGGGGCTCAGTTTAGAGGTCTGAGTGGAAAGCAGTTTTGGGCATTACCTACACATAAGTAATGTCCAAGACCAGATCCCTGGCTTAGAGAAAAGTGTGTTGGCCATGAATTTGATTCTTCAATGGACCCTCAATCCACCTTCTGTCTGACAATTTGCTTCAGAGTCGAGAGGCAGTGTGCTATGGGACTATGTTCTGGTACACTGGAAACATTTGTGCCTCCTACTGGTATAATAAAAAGCTGATTGGCCAGAAAGCAGACAGGAAATGTGGGCGGGGCTACGAGACTAAGAAAACTCTGAGAACAGCTAGAGCAGAAGAGAGACCAACTCTTCGTCTGATAGCCCCGCCCACCTTCCTTTTTACTTTCTGGCCAATCAGCTTCTTATTAAAGCAATAGGTGGTTCAACATACCAGAACATAACCCCACTATAGCAGTGAAGGCGTATCTATCTATACTTTGAGACTTGAGGTCTCCAGTCAGCTCCTTAGCACAGGTTGTTGTGAGGTTGACGCTAACTATGTGCTTTTTTTTTTTTTCTCCCCATGTTCGCCCCCCACTGTCTCCGAACCTCCTCTCCTTTCCTCTTGGCTTCCCCTCCGCTCCTCCCCTCCCGCCTCTGAAATCTCTGTGTGCCCTCTGTCCCAAGGTGAAGGTCTGGTTCCAGAATCGCCGCACCAAGCAGAAGAAGGACCAGAGCAGAGACCTGGAGAAGCGGGCATCCTCCTCTGCCTCCGAGGCCTTTGCCACCTCCAGCGTTCTGCGGCTCCTGGAACAGGGTCGGCTGCTGTCCGTGCCCAGGGCCCCCAGCCTCCTGGCACTGACCCCTGGCCTCCCAGGCCTCCCTGCCAGCCACAGGGGCACCTCCTTGGGTGACCCCAGGAACTCCTCCCCAAACCTCAATCCAATGCCCTCGGCCTCAGCATCGTCCCCTTTGCCAGCCATCTGCTTTTCCACAGCTCCACTCCTGGACTTGCCTGCCAGCTACAAACTGGGGTCCTCGGCGTTTGAGCCCTACATCAGGCTAGAACAACAGGAAGTAGGCAGCTCTGGCCAGAGTGGCAAGAAAGCTCCCATCCCCGAGTAACACTGAGTTCCCAACACAGCCCTACCCCTACCTCCTGGCCCCTGTGGACTGTACCGAGCAGGCCTGGAGGAGAAAGGGGTTAGGGCACAGCATGCACCTCTCCACCTGCCCTCAGCTCAGAGACTGAACCAAATGATTTTGGTCCCAGCGTACTCTCTGACATGTGAGTGTCATGTGTGTGTGCGCGTATGTGTGTGTGCGTGCGTGCGTGTGTGTGTCACACTGAAATAAAGAAGGGAACTGGTCCCGGCAGCACCAACTCACTCCCCTCTCTACTTGTCCTCAGTGTGCAGGAGAATGGGAACCTCAAAGGGGAAGGGGTAGGCACTGGGGCTGCTGTCCACGGGTGTGGGTCCACCACTGACACGGCTTTCATCTGGGCTCACAGGCCTACACATCTGTGCATGGTTAAGCATTCTCCTATGTAAGACTTCCTTTCAAATGTCAAAATCTTTGTTCGGGTGGGCAGTAAGTCCTTCATGGGGTGAACGGTGCAAGGTTCAAGGAGATCTGAGGTGACATCAGAAGTATGCAGGGCAAGGCTGGGCGGGAAAAGAGGGCAACGTGAAGCACTCCGAAAAAAATCTCATTTTTCTCATATTGCTTTCATTTTAATTTTTATTTGTAGTAATTATAGATTCTCAGGAAGCTCTTTGCCCGCTGTACCACTGACTTTTCTAGCTCATGTCACAAAGCATGTAACAAAAGCAAGGGAAGGAGGAAAGATTTATTGTTTGAAGATGCAGTCCGTCTTGGTGGGAAGGCAGAGCCGTGTCCCCCTGCAGCCTCAGTCAGGAAGCTGAGATGAATGCATTCTCATTTTTCTTCAGTCTGGGACCCCAGCCCCCGGACTGTTGTCACCCACATTGAGGGTGGGACTTCCCTCCTTAGCTGAAACTCGGGGGATGCCCTGACAGCTATACCCAGAGGCCTGCACACAGTAGGGCTGATTCTAAACCCCATGAAGGTGAGAATCAAGGTTGTCTAGCAACATCCACCTCTGCTAACTTGGCATATAAACACGTCACTTTTTTTTAATATTTTTATTATATTATTTGCTTGCATGTCTGTGAGGGCGCCAGATTTTGAAGTTAGAGACAGTTGTGAGCTGCCATGTGGGTACTGTGAATTGAACCCAGCTCCTCTAGAAGAGCAGTCAGTGCTCTTAACTACTGAGCCATCTCTCCAGCCCAACATGTCACTTTTAATCAACAGTATTCTACCCCTGGTTTCTACATGCTTATGATCATCTCACAGCAAGTTCCTAAAGTCTTCACAATTCCACAGTTGTTCAAAAGTGTAGAGATCAGACAAACTCTTGAAAGAGCCTGTTTTTAAAAATTACACACTTTGAATACACAATGACACAGAATACGTGTTTCCATTCCAAAAGGGTTTAATGGCACATCACAAAAAGAATGAGCCAAAGCAAGACCAGAACCCAACAGGGTAAATCCAAATCCAGAAGTTCTGGCATCAGGGACCAGGTATCCAAGCAGGGATATGGAGGTGTCAGTGGGCTTGGATAGCTGTCTCTGGATCTGCCACTAGCAGCACATGGAAGCACCTGTCTTGAGCTAACTCCATGCTGTGTTTCCAGCTTTCCTCAACAGATACTATTGGCCCCAGAATCTGCACTACTACTTAGTCTTTACCCTCAGAGTTCTGTGCAGTAGCTTCTCAGGGCCTCCTTGAAAGGGATTCAAACCTGCCACACATGCCCTGACCTCAACAGCTTTCTAGAACTTTGGTGCAAACCTCCATGACTTTGTAACGCTTGCATTTTGCATGCCCTTAAATCCAGCAACATGTGGATGTTGCTGCCAAGTTCTGCTCTCAGCTTGAGATGTGGTCCGGCCCTTTCTGCTGCAGCGGTAGTGGCCTCTGTGCTCTTCAGCCGTCAAATCTCAGAAAATGCTCAGGGGTTCCAAAGTTCAGGCTCCCTTCTTTCAAATGAATCTGCATTTTCACAAGTTGGAGCGTTTCATGGGTGGTTCTCCCTTCAGAGCCCATTTCTACTGTCCCAGCGCAGAGCACCATGCTCCTCTATAACGGCCCTAACCGCTCTAACCGCCCCAGCTGCTTCCAACCTCGCTTTGACTGTCATATTAAACTCCCTGTCTTTGACAAATTGTTCACCTTTCATATCTTTGCTCTGAATGTTTGCTGCTCTCTCTCACTGCATAAGATTGGTGAGCAGTGACCATGACACAGCCTGAATGCTGTCCTGCTGTTTTAATTACGTTGCTGCAATAAGACACCACAGCTAAGGTAATTTATAGAGGCGTTTATTTGGGGCTCATAGCTGCAAAGGTAGAGTCATGACCGTCATGGGGGCAGGCAGGCAGGCATGGTACTAGAACAGCAGCTGAGGGCTCATACACAGATCCACAAACAGGAAAAAGCAGAGAGAGAGAGAGAGAGCACTGGGAATGGTGCAAGTCTGTTGAAGCCTCCAAGCCCAGCCCTAGTGACATGTCTCCTCTCACTAGGCCACACCTCCTAATCCTTCCCAAACAGTTCTACCAACTAAGGACCCAGTATTCAAACATATAAGACTACAGAAGCCATCCTCATCCTAACCACCACACCTGCATGAGATTTCCTCTGCCAAATAGATGAGTCCATCACTTCTAAATTCAGTATCACTCAAATTCTCAGGACATGGGCAGAATAAATTCAGATTCTTTTCCAAAATATAATATGAATCACCTCTAGCCCATTTCATCATAAAACCATTTTCCCCCCTTAAACTTCATGTGTGGGACTTCATCTGTCCATAGATCTCTCGGCTCGTTAGTCTTCCACAAGAATGGCCAATTTCACTCTTGTTATACTAGGGCTTCTCTAGACCGCAGCTGAAAAACTCTTCCATATTCCTCTCACAAACCAGCTGCAGTGGCCTAAGAACCGCATGGCCAGGTTTGCAGTAGCAACTCTGCTATTGGTGTCAATTGTTACTTTTTCATCGGTATGACAAAGTGTCTGTCAAGGGAGAGTTTATCTTCATTCATGATTTGAGATTGCAGTAGGTAGGAAAGGCAGCTGGTGGCAGGAAGTGGGAGGGCTGTGTATATGTCTGAGATGTTTCTAAGTCCTGTGAAGCTGACAGTCAACGCTAACCATCACACCTAACTACCCACAATGGTAGCAGCTTTAATATCTAATGTATATCACACAGAAAAACAACGCTGGGACCACCATTTCACCTGCTGTGTAGACGCATGGAAGCATGTAATCAGGACATGCTTTGTAGCCACACTCAGTCCCCAGCCGTAGAGTTCTTTGGCATAATGGGATGAGTGAGAGAGGGAACAGAGACCTGAAATGAACAAGTGCTGGAGGAAGTGGGCAGGGAAGACTGTTCAGACTGATCCCAGGAACATGGTAGCTTCCTGCGGGAGGCAGCCTTTAGCTAGCCAGCAGATGAGCCTTAATAATAAGGTGATGGAATTGGAGAGGAAGGGGTACCCATTATGGCTCAGGACAAAGGGTGCATGTTGTGAGGACCGTGAGAATCTTCCAGAAATAAGGCAGACCTAGGAATGACAGGGAGAGGGACATGGGCTTGTTGAAACAGGTACAGTTGAAGCCACGCTCACTGTGCGGAACTGTGTGGAAGGACATCTGGGCATAGAAGTTAGAAAAAATGCTAAGCACCGTGTTCCATCCTTCACTGCAGACTCTCGGCACCCTGGGGCCAGCCACTACAGGATCTGCTCAGCCCGTGCATGAGAAACCTTCTCCGGAGCTGGTGCGTGCCAGCTTCCCTGTTTACAGTCAAGCTGGCAGAGGAGGGTGGGAGCAGGAACAGAAGGAAGGGAGGGGTGGCCGCTGGCACCGCTATTCAGCCTGCTCCAGCCCCAGCTGGAACTAGAGTCTTAGAGTTAGTTACCACGGGTCTGTCTTCTGGGGCACTGACTCCCAGCTCTCCACGCACCATGGCCATGAAAGTAGACAGCAGGCCTGGGGGATTCGCTAGCAATAGCTGCAACCCAGACACAGCTCGGGAGCATATGCAGGTCGTGACCCGCAACTACATCACCCACCCTCGGATCAGTGAGTATTTGTGTCCGGCTGGGGAGGGAGTGGGCTGCTGGGATCGTGTTTTTGTCTCTGAAAAGGAGGACCAAGGCCTAGGAAGATCAGGGAATGTGGGTCCAGTGAAGTTGTGCTGTGGTTCACCTCAGTGGGGGTGGGGGGTCCCCATTCCCTGAGGAAAGGGCTGAGAGCAATTCTTATCATCAGGATTCTAAGACCCAAGGTCCAGAGAGAGCTTGAGAGAGACAAAGACAGACAGAGAGAGTAGAGAGAGAAGGAAGGAGGGAAGGAGAACACGTGGGCATGTGTGAGTGGGCAAATGATTCTACAGTGATATGTGCAGCAGTATAGCCAGTGGGCACGGGGCTCGAGGAATTCAGTAAGCAGTGTGTTGTGTCTGCATCACTTCCTAGGGGAGAGAATTTGTATATCGAAGCATGGAAGGGCATTCTTCGAGGGAAGTGCGGGCTGGGGGTGTATGCACAGCGTGTGTGCATGCTTATACACACCGGGGGAGGGGAGATGTATCTATATGTGTGTGCATGCTTGGATATAAGGTCCATGAACACATGTGGATTTATGCTTACATGATGTATGAGAACACATGTAACCGTGGTAACCTGTGTATACTGTTGGAGTAAGAAGAGCATGTTCTTGTTCATGCGTGGTGAACCTTTCTTATTCATCAGTAGATGACTCTGTGCCTGACCTGTAAGGGTGAGCCAAGTCAAGGTCAAGGAAAGAAAACCAGGCAAGGTCCACAGGGCTAAAGCCACCCCCCATGTTTTTGTCCAAGGTCACTCTCCCTGGCCTTGGTAAAGTCTCGGGCAGCCCAGCTCACTGGAATAAACCAGCCTGAGTGGCCCCAGCCAAGCAGAGCCTGAGGCTCCTAACAGGCTGTGCTGGATGAGGGGAGCAGCTAGGCTGAACCAGCCCTTCTTCACCCTGACTCCAAAGCTACCCAGCCCCCGGAGGAGATGCAGCCACAGGCAACTAACAGCTGAGCTCAGAGTAAGGCCTTTCAGACTTCAGGGAGCACAGCCCTGGGTGCCTTGACCAGCCGAAGGCTGAGGCAGATACAGTGGATACCAGGTTTCTCAACCTATACCTCATGAACATACAGAGTCTAAACATATACACACATACCACCACCGCCACCACCACCCCAGGCAAAAGCTTGAGTCAGAAGACCCAGAAATCGGTGGACAGAGGGGCCTCATTATGCCCAGGGTTTGGGCCATGTGATACCCTGCCCCTGCAGGCCCAACCAGCTGTGGGCAAAGGAGAACTGCCAGGTTGGGTGGGGCAGGAGCCTGGACCTCCAGGCTCAGCTTTCATTCTGGAATGTGGCCTTGCAGGGATCGACAAGGATCTCCTGGTACAATCTTTGTGTGCGGCCTCCATTCACCCCGGGTGGGAGGGCTCAGCCTCTCACCCGTTTCCTCCTGCCAGCAACTTATTTATTGTCAACACCCTGCAGGTTCTGACACCCACTGTCCCCACCCCCAAGACAGATACATCTTGGGTATCTGGGTAGAGTTCTTCCTGGAAGATGTGGCCAAGGGTAGGAGTGGAAGAGTCTGAAACCCGCTCTCCAATACTGTTCCCCCGCCCCCATGACAAGCATGCTGCCCCCTCTCTGCTCTTCTCCTTCAGCCAGGCCCTAACTGGGCTGAAGAACTAGAGAGGGAGCCCAGGAGATGGGTCAGCCCAGAGTCTGGGGTCCCAGGGCTCTTGTAGCCTTGCGTAGAGATAGTTTGGCCATCCCAGGGCACCGTTGTGGCTGCAGAGGTGACTTAACACTGGGCTGAGGGACAGCGCTGACCAGCAAGGACGGGGAGGACAGAGTTGAGATGGACATCAGGGCTGGCACTATCCCCCGTGGAAGCAGGACCTTCGTTCAGTTCAGTGGGGCTACCCGTACTCTCCCAAGGGCCTTGGCTTGAAGAGGCAGTGCAGCCTCATGGGCTCCCTGGGTAGACAGAAAGCATTACATGTGGGGTGTGTACAGTCTGCAAAGATGCAAAAGGACAAGGGACAGCCTGGTTGGAGGGATGGAGCCAGGCCCGGTCATTCATCCAGAACTTGAGAGTCAAAGGCAAGGAAGTCACAGGGGAGAGCTAACAAGTAGGTCCTGCTGCTGAGACCCCATCTTCCGGTGGTGATTCCCTCCCCGAGTCGTCCCCCCCAGCTGAGATGGGGGTGGAGGAGCAGGACCAGCTGCCCTAAGCTTACCCCCACCCTGGCCTCCAGCCTGCTGGGGGAGGGGGACAGGACACTGCAGGTGTGGCTGGTCAGGCGCTAATTAGGGCCTTGTAGGAGCCCCGCTGAGCCTTTGACTGGAAGGCTGTGGGGAGGTGGGGGTAGGGACCACACTGCAGCCCCCGACACAACTCCAGTGTCAGAGACAAAGGGAGGGATGGGCAGAGGGGGGAGAATGTCTCCTAAATCTGGAAAAGCCCATTGAGGGAATGCCCTGGGGTCAGTGGAGCCAGCCTCTCTGGCAGCTCATCACCCTGTGTCTTTCTCCAGGGTCAAGTGGGACATCCCTGGGTGGGCTGCGCCTTAATCCCCGAGTGCTGAACCCCTCCATTGTAGTTTTCCTTTCCATGCAAGGAACAAAGTTGGGGTTCCCTTTGCCTGAGTCCTAACTGGACAACCCAAAGGTGGGTGTGCTGGCACATCTCTAATCCCAACATGGATAAGGCAGGAGGATGGCCATGAGTTTGAGGTCAGCCTGGTACGTAAAAGTGAAGGAAGCCTGGGCTACAGAGTGAAACCTCTGTCTATCTCTCTCTCCTTCCCTCTCTCTCTGTCTCTGTCTGTCTGTCTGTCTGTCTCTGTCTCTGTCTCTCTGTCTCTCTCTCTCTCTCTCTTACACACACACACACACCCCACAACAACAAGAAGAAACTCAAACGCCAATCCAATAAAGCTAGGCGACTGAGAAAAAGCTCCAGTCTTATATTGGGGTCCACAGTCGCCCCCCACCCCCACCCTCGGGTGCCATTCTATGGTCCTGGGGATTTCCAGGGGAGAGATTGGGAGAAGTAATGCAGCCTGCAGGCAGGGCAAGGCCTGAAGGACTTGCTGTTGTGCTGACTAGAAAATGGCACTTGAGTAGTTTTCTACAGTGAGGGCTCTCAGTACAGAGAGCTGAGTGTTCCTCCATCCACTCTGTGATTCCTGCCTCCAGCTAGGGGATGGATCCTACAGTCCCAAAAGAAGGCTGGGATACTGAGTGGGGAGACCCCACAGTGGTCGCCATGTGGTCTGGCCTGAGGGAGGCTAAGATCTCCCAACTTGACTTCCAGAGGCCAGGTAGGCCACCCAGCACTGTCCTTGCCCTTCATATGAGGCAGCATCCCTTCCTCCTCCTCCAGGTACACTCCTCCAGATGGAATTGCTGGACCTCAGCGTCCATGAAGTCTGCAAGCAGGCTATCAAAGAAGGCAGAAAGGCCTGTCTCCCAAGGTTATGAAACTGAAAGTGATCCCTTTGGGCTTTCTCTCCTGAGACAAGCCACCTACTCCCAAGCCACACACCCCAGATGCACCACTTTCTCCTCCAGCACTGTGGATCTAACAATTGCCAGCTCCCCACAGGCTGGAAACCCTCACCTGCCAGTCCTAATGTGGAAATGGTGAACTGATAGAAACACTTGGTGTCTTGCAGAGGTGCTGAGCAGACAGAGACCATCTCTGACAGCACTCCCCACACTGGAAGTCAGCCTAGAGGAGTCCAAGTCATCTCTTTCTCCTCTGTCCCAAGGCATGAGCAGTTAGCAATCAACTCCGCCATGGCCAATCTCCTCAACTCCCTGGGGCTTCCCTTAGCTTGAGAATGTTTCTTCCTGAGCATCAACTCTGGTCCCTGGCCCATCCCACCCTTTATCTCTTCTGCCTACTGGCTTGGCACCAACCTCACCTGCCCATCTTGCCCTCCATGCGGGCATCCATCCTGGCTTTCATCCCACTAGCCCACCCTGACTTTGCTGCCTTTCCTCATAGTTCAGCCATGTCATCATGCTCCTTCGGTCCAATCCTTTGGATATTAGGCTCTACATTTGAGCTGTCATTTATCAGCCTCTCCTAATGGCAGCTGGATGGCATTCAACAGCTAGAATTAAAAAAAAAAAAAAAATAGAAAGAAAGGGAGAAAAATACAGGAAAGATTCCCAGGGAGCAGGGAGTGAGAGCAGAGTGTGGGCTGATCTGTAAAACGCCCTTCATGGGGGGACATTGTGGGTTTCTTCCAAAATTCTAGATATGCAAGAAGAGGGTGAGGAAAAGGAGTGTCCAGGGGAATGTGCCCGGTGATGTAGCAGTTCTCTTGTGTGTGGGGGGGAGCGTGGCTGAGGGGAGTCATCGTATGGGGGTGGCAGGGCTAGCCTGAGGGACAAATGCAGGGTCCCCGGGGAGATGGCCCTTCACCCCAGGAGGAGCTTCTCCTGGATCCTGCCTCAGATAAAGGTGGACCTACCTCCTTCAGGGGCAGAGGAAGAAAGTATAACACTGGGCAGTTGGTAGCTCTGGCAGGGCATAGAGCATCCTACTCTGGCAATTCTGGGTTCAGCCTGGAGGTTCCAGATAGTCTTTATACTAGGAGGGTCCTTGCAGAGACTAGCAGAAGAATGGCCTTTTGTGTTTGACCGTCCTGGTGCATGTGCTGTGAAACAGACTAGCAAGGAAAGGGACACTGGCTTCCTCTGCAGCCAGGCATGCTGTGGGCTGGTGTGGGCTGATGGAAGGCTCAGGGCAGGCCCTTCCCAAGATGTGCCACAAGCATGCCAGCGACCTCAGCCAGAGCCAGGCTTTTCCCAGTCCCATTGTGCCCGCCTCCCCTGAGCTCTGTGAGTGACCCAGTTCCTTCCAAGCACCCTACTCATCTGGTCTGGCCAAATTATTTGTCTGGTGCCCCCATAGGATCCCTGGAAGAGACGAAGCTATGGTTCTCCAATGCTACAGTCAAGGGACCACAGCCTCCTCAGAGCCCTGAGCTAACCCCAGGGGGACCAAAGGCGGCTTCCTAGCTAACAGTCCTTAGATCTTACCCTGGGAGCTGATCTCTCTCTCTCTCTCTCTCTCTCTCTCTCTCTCTCTCTCTCTCTCTCTCTCTCTCTCTCTCTGTCTCTCTCTCTCTCTCTTCCTGGTATAACCCTTCTCTACCCAACAGGATTCCCAGTGAGCTGGTGGGACTGGCCAGAGCTTGATGGAGGAAGCAGAGTGATGCAGGGATGCAGCATCCCTCATCCCACAGAGCTCATCAGTGCAGGGTGAAGGGAGGGCAATGGGGGTCTGGAGAAGGGCCCAGGAGGCCACAGCTGTGCCCCAGACGCTTTTGGAAAATTCAAGTGGAGTTGGGAAGAGGGAGTAGGTGAAGTGGGGGTTGAGGCCAGAGGGGGAAGCACATGGGGTGGAGAGCTCAGCGGGCCTGGGCAGGACTCTGAGGAGGCCTCTGCCCTCATGGCCTCCGCCAGCATCCTGCAGGTGTCGAGACCGTGGGGGGTCTGTGGCAGGGGCTTGACCCTTACAGCAATGGTGGCTGGCGCTGTCACAGCTAATGACCCTGATGGCCCAGGCTGAGGAGGAGGTGGGGGTGCACAGAGGGCAGGATGGCGGATGCCTCTGTGTGTGTGTCTCGCAGTGAGTGTGCATGTGTGTGCTCACGTGAGCACGCACATGCACACATTTTCCTTGGAGGTAGAACATCGTGGGGCTCAGAGGTGAGACCTCACCCAGTCCTCCCCTCCCCCAGCCTACAGGACCGTGTGCAGTGTCAATGGGCCTTTGGTGGTGTTGGACCAGGTCAAGGTAAGATTCTTCAGTTTGCTTCCTGGCCCCAGGCCATATCCGGGCTGTCCTCTAAGCTGCCCATCCTGGGACCTTGTTTTATTCTCTTTCACTCTGTCATCCCTCAATCACCTACTAACTTTCTTCTCCATGCTTTTTCTGCGGCTGGCTGTAAAAACCGTGGGGGCTCAAGGCCTGAAGTCTAATGGCTGGGGTGAGTGCTGGCCCTGGAAATCCTGTTCCACCCATACTGGCCCACCTTCATCAGCCAGTGCCCTTCTCTTCCTCCCCCTCCCTGCCTCGGACCCAGGGTCTTATGCTCGCCAGGCGACCACTCTCAGCTGCATTTCTTCTGGCCAGCCCGATTTTGGCGAGCAGGTTTATTGCCTTGTTTCTTCTTTGGCCTGGAACTTTCCTCCTCGGGCTGACAGCCCTTCCTCTCCAGTGAGGACAGCGGGTTTCAGAGACTCACAGAGGGTCACAGGGATCAGAGAGGAAGAGGAACGAGCCAGACTTTGGTTGTAGAGCTGCAAATGTCTCTGCTCTTGCGCGCCCTCTTGTGGTTGAGATGCCAAACGGCTGGACTTCCGCACCCCAATCATCTCGGATTCGGGTTGGGGAGAGCATCTCCTACAGCAACGCCACCCAGCAGGGACTAGAAAGTTCCTGGAGAAGGGGACACCTTTGGGTCTTTCTTTTCACCAGTACAAACAAAACCTCCGTCAGTGGCCTTCATCGCTGCAAATCTAAGCAGGGAAGCCCGAGGGGAGTGGTCCACCCTAGTTACTAGTTCATCTACCACTTTCCCCAGACCCATAAGGTCAGTAGTGTGTGGCCATTAAGGGACAGAATGACAGCCACGATGATGATAACTTGTGGCACTATTACATGTCACCAAATGTTATTACATTTTAATAACAAAAATAATACATGCTCCTTGTACCCCGAGAAACAAAAGAAAGACAGTTAACCGTCTGTCTGTCCCTTTGTCTCCTTCCTGGCCCATCCTGTCTCCAGTCCCATGGGACAGCTGTGTGAGACCTGCAGGCTATGCTCATATTCAGGTGAACAGCACATGTGCAGAGAGAGACTTATCCCAGCTGGATGGTGGCAGGTTGTGTTTCTGGGTATACCGATATTCGTGGTGCTTAATCTTCGATGTCAACCCAACTTCAATTGGGTTCTAGAATCACTTGGGTGAGGGCATTTCCAGAGAGGTGTTATTGAGAACAAGACTTGCCTGGAATGTGAATGACACCACACCGTACGGAAGTCCCAGGCTGAAGAAAAGGGAAAAGCGAGATGGGAAGCCCAGCACCAGAATTCATCTCTCCCTGTGACCTCAAGCTGTGCCCCAAGCCTTCCCATCATGGTGTACTGTACCCTCTCAGACCCAGAGCCAAACAAAGCCTCAAGTGCAAAGCTTCAAGTTGCTCTTGTTAGATATTTTGTAGCGCAAAAAGAAGCAAACAAACAAAAACCTAATATGGATTTATTTCATAACTGCTGTTACAAATAGTTCAGGAGGGCTGAGGGGCTGGAGAGATGGCCCAGCGGTTAGGAGCACTGACTGCTCTTCTAGAGGACCCGGGTTCCATTCCCAGCACCCACATGGCAGCTAACAACTGTCTCTTAACTTCAAGATGTCTCTTAACTTCAAGATTTGACACCCCCACAGACAAAACACCAATGCACATAATATAATAATAATAAAAAAATTAAAAACAAATAGTTCACGAATAAACTTCCTTTTATAATGATTCTCTCAGTGCTATATGAGAGCTACAGAGATAGAATTGTATGTTCAAACGGTGATTGTATTTAAAGATAGATTCTGGCAGAAGGTGTGTCTCAAGAGAAGAGTGAGTGCTTAGGAAGCTCACTGGATACTATCCTCAGCACCACAAGTAAATAAATACACAGATACATACTGTGTCAGGACAAGACTGCTCGCTCTGAAAGGCGCAGTGACTGGACCCCCAGAAGGGTCGGTGGGATGCTACACCATCTCACATGCCTGTAGACCCTGAGTGTTCTCATCTGTGATGCTGTAACCGAGACCTTTACTGTACTCTCTCTCTCCTCTTTCTTGCTTTTCTGAGTTTTGTTTGTTTGTTTGTTTGTTTTAAAGACAGGTTCTTTTCTAGCCCAGGCTGGCCACAATATGATGTCTGAACGATAACCTTGAACTCTGGAGCACCGGCCTCTGTTTTAGTGTTGCTTCACTTTGGCTCCATAGCCCTTATTTTTAAACAGTGGTTTCGTTGGTTGTTTTTTTGTTTTTCCTGTAACCATAGAAAGTTTTATTTTAAACTTTGTATCGTTTTTGGTTTTTGGTTTTTGAGACAGCCTTGGCTGTTCTGGAACTCACTCTGTAGGCTGGACTTAAACTCACGGAAATCCACTGCCTTTGCTTCCCTAGTGCTCAGCCCCCACTGCTGGCTTTTATTTTATTTATGTGTAGACGTCTGTGCACAAGTCTGCCAGGTGTGTTCAGGGGCCCTCACAAGCCAACTGGAGTTTGAGGCCAGTGTGAACTTTGACCATTGCGCCATCTCCAGGCCTTCACAGACACTTTGTTAACTTTCACCTCCAACTTTCGGGACACTGATTTTTTAATCTTTTAATCCATTAATAAAATGAACTTCACTTGTAGGCTCCCTGTTAGAGTAATCTTGTATTCCTGAAACCAGCGCTGGGTGTTTATCTTTCATTTAAGTTTGTTTTCTGGTTTGCTTTTCCTTTAATTTGGCTTTGTGATTTGGTCTGTTTCATACATCACTGGACACAATTTTCAAATATTCAATTAGGATTTTTCTTTTTTAAAAAAAACTTTATTTATTTATTTGTCTTGGTGTTTGCCTGGAACTGGAACTACAGACAGTTGTTAGCTGCCATGTGGGTGCTGGGAATCGAACCTGGGTCCTCTAGAAGAGCAGAGGGTGCTCTTAACTGCTGAGCCATCTCTCCAGCCCCCTCAATTAGGATTTTTCAATCTCTGTCCATGAGCAGGCAGTCTATTTTGGTGTCAAGGTAACATTTGACTCATAAAATGAATTAAACCCAGTACCTCCCACCCTGCTTTGAAGAACTTAAGCAAATTTTAAATTATTTGTTCTTGCTTTACTAGGATTTCCTGGCACAGTTCTCTGTGTCTGACGCTTAAAACTATTTAAACATTTTATTTATTTATTATATTATATGTCTGCCTACATGTATGCTTGCAGGCCAGAAGAGGGCACCAGACCTCACTGTAGATGCCTGTGAACCACCATGTTGTTGCTGGAAATTGAACTCGGGACCCTTGTATGAGCAGTCACTGCTCCTAACCTCTGAGCCATCTCTCCAACCTCCGCCTAAAACTATTTAATATATTTAAAATTATAGAATCTTACCCCACAAGTTTAAAAGGAATAAAAATGGCATGGGTGAAAGGATTTGATATGGTTATTAGCTTAATTTAATATCCAATAATGTTAATGCCACTCATTTATTTATATAAATTAATCTTTACCTTAAAAAATAAAATAAACTTGTGATCTGACTGAATTGAGTAAAAGCACATGGAAAAATAAATGTGAAAATGTTTAAAAAAAATTAAAATCAGTCAAGATGATACAAGTCTTTAATCCCAGCACTCAGGAGACAGGCAAGCAGATCACTATGAGTTCAAATCCAGCCTGGCCTACATATTGAGTTCCAGGCTAGCCAGGGATCTTATCTCAAAAGAAAATTTAAGATGGTTCTCTCTATTCATTTTTAATTGGTTTGAGTTTGATACCAAAATTCTCCTAAGAATTCATTTATTTCTTCTAAATTCTTATATATATTTCTTTTATTGTTTTCTAAATAGAATTAGTAGAACTTGTTGTAGGTTCTTTTTCTAATTGATATTTGTTCTCTTTTTCTTTTAAAGATTTAGTGTGTGTGTGTGTGTATGTGTGTGTGTATATGTGTGTGTGT
>PVIH01003331.1:89644-105733 GCA_004025045.1 Sigmodon hispidus | reverse complement strand
GTGTGTGCAATGCCCACAGAGACCAGAAGACAGCATCGAATCCTCTAGTACTAGACCCTCTTGGCCATGTTTTCTTTATCTCCCTCTCTTCCTCCTTTCTTCCCTTTCTCCCTTCCTCCTCCTTCCCCATTTCCCCCATTTCTATTCTGAATAATGCTTCCACGAGCATTCACACACAGTGTTTTATGTGGCTATATATGTGTTTACTTCTCAGAGTAAAGCTGCGTAGGTCAAATAGTGACTCTATCATAACCCTTCGAAGAACTGCGTGTTACTCGGTATAAACCAAATGCATTGTTTATACTCCCCCCAAAAGGATAAAGGTGACACAGATTTCTCCATCTGCTCAGGAGTGTGTGTTAGTAACCACTTCTGTTTTCAGCCACCTTAGCAGGTGTGCAGTGGTACCTCATCATGGTTTTCAATTTCATTTTCTTGTTGACCAAGGAGAATGGCCATGAACATGTTGCCACCTGCCTACTAGCCATATTTGCATTTTTAGAGAAATGCCTATTCAAATGCTTTAATCAAATCCTTTTCATCATAGGAATTCCTTATATATTTTATTAATCTGATTTTTGTTGAAATTCTTAGCCATTACACAGACGTCAACTCCAGCTCCACACCTAGAAATCGGTTGTCACGGGTTCATGGTGACACCTGGAAAACAGGCAGTCTTTCTTCTGGTGATAAGTGTGTTCCTTCTTGGTGCTCAGGAGACCTGGGTGGTTACAATGACCACTTTGTGCTCCTGAGCCCCGCCCCACCCCATTTGCCGCTATGCTAACAGCTTGCCTACATGATTCCCATCCTGGTCACAGCACCTTCATGGGGTGAGGCTTATTCTTAGCACATCTGTTTTAAAGAGGAGAAAATTAAGGCTTGTGTTAATGACTTAAGGGTTCAGTAAGCCGAGTAAGTAATTAGAGGGTTGCCACAAACATGCACTAAGGAAGGAGATTTCCATCTAACGTGCTTCTGATTAACATCCCAGCTCTCTTCAGGGGGCCCTCTCCCAAATGAAACTCCTTCCCAACATCGAGGCACCAAAAGACAGAGAGTAGCTTGAGGCCAGAAAAAGAAATGCTGACACAGGCTCCTGGGTGGCTTTTCTCTCTAACAGTTTGCCCAGTATGCTGAGATTGTCAACTTTACCCTCCCGGATGGGACTCAGAGGAGCGGCCAAGTGCTTGAAGTGGCTGGGACCAAAGCCATCGTTCAGGTAAGTGTGCCAATGAGAAGGGTGAACTCTGAGTTTCCATTCTACCTCACACGCCTTGGAGGGAAGAATGACCTATTTCCCAGAGAACACTCTGCTCGGTTACCTATTGAGTGCCTGCAGTGGAAGGCCACACGCTTTCCAGCCAGAACTTCAGAACAGTCTCTAACTCACAGGTGTTTGAAGGGACTTCAGGGATTGATTCCCAGAAGACCACCTGTGAATTCACAGGGGACATCCTTCGGACTCCTGTGTCAGAGGACATGCTGGGTGAGTGAGGTCTTTACAGGCTGAAAGGAATGACTAGGCCCTTCCTTACCTGGCCTGATCCTCTGATTAGTGATCAACCTGGGCCCAGGCCAGTGATCAGGGTGACTCCAAAATGCCTTGCCTCTGAAAATTCCCAGCAGAGGAGAAAGACACCCACCCTCTGCAGGGACAGCCATGGACGATGGCCATGTGTGATGGCTGGGGACTGAGGAGGTGGGGAAGATGAGATTCTGGAGGAGTATGTAGAATTGTAGCCATGCCCAGGCTGAGAGCCCTGACACCTTCCTGAACCCCTGTCCCTCCTAGGTCGGATTTTCAATGGCTCTGGCAAACCCATTGACAAAGGGCCCGCTGTCATGGCAGAGGACTTTCTGGACATCAATGGTGAGAAAGTGGAAGCCCTACATGGTTTGAGGACCAAGTCCCAGCCCAGCACCTTCCCATCCAGGCCGCCATTTCTGTGGCCTACCCTTAGAAATCTTACACAGTCCTAGGCCAAGCAGTGCTAGCCCCGCGCTGACCAGATGAACAGGCAGATCAGCAAAGGCCTCGGTCCCCAAAGAACCCCAAACGGCCCCAACGTTCCATTCTGTCATTGCACAGCACCTCCAGCCATCCCCTGTGGCATTCAGCTCTCCATGCTCTATCCTGGAAGTTAGGAAAGGGGAGACTCCTGGGGATCCATTCCCAGGACTCCAGCTATTCCTCAGGAGACCTTCCCGATTCCCCAACCCATCAGTTTTCTGAGGCCTGTGGAGTGCCCCACCCCACCCCACCCCCTTTTGATCAAGGCCTCACAGCAAACTACACAAAGCACACATCTGTTCACACATAGTCTTTGAGCTACCCTCTGGTCCCCAGAACATCACTCAGATGTGTAGGTGTTAAGAGGGCAGTCTAGCTAAGGCGCTAGGGAATTGCTATGTAGGATAGCATGTGGCCACAGCCTTTTTACACTTGAACCAATTCAAATAAAAAAAAAATTATTTTAAAGTCACATCTCATATGCACAAGAACTGCGGTGCCTGGGTGACACTGTGCACACAGTTCTGTTGTTGCAGAAGAGGCTTTTGAACAGTTGGTTGGTAGAGAGAGACTATGGTGGTTGGTGATACATGGGGGCTGGAGCCTGAACCTGGCTCCATGATCACCACCCCCCTCCCAGGCCAGCCCATCAATCCTCATGACCGAATCTACCCCGAGGAAATGATCCAGACAGGAATCTCCCCCATTGATGTCATGAACAGCATCGCCCGAGGCCAGAAGATCCCCATCTTCTCTGCAGCGGGACTCCCCCACAATGAGGTGAGGGACGCATAATTAAGGATCAGGGACAGAGTCACCGAGCACTTCTGTACCAAGCAAAGAGTAGGAATGACCAGCATTCATCCTGACTGGTGTTTCCTGGCAGCTCAGGATCAGGGTCGCATAAGAGACAGCAAGCTCCCAATACACACAAGTCACACATTGCCTCTGGAAAGGGCTGCATACTGTCCCTTGTGAATGGAGTGCTCGCTGTCTTCAAAGAGCCCAAGTAGACTCCAGTGTAAAACCCCTGCTCAGCTGAGCCGCAGCCTGTGTTAGGAAGTCCTTATACTAGTGTGTGCCTGACTGCTGCCACCAGACAAGAACCATGTGGTCCTCTCAGAGGCACTGGTGTGACAAGGTATCCCTTCCTTCCATCTCTGCCTGTGCCAACTCTCTTTCAGAAGTCTCTCTCTCCCCAACACATCTTGGTTTGCGACAGAGGGCTCCCACAGTCACACATATTATAGTGTCATATGGCTCCAGCAGGCTGCAGGAGGTACAGGCTCTAAAAGGCTCAGCTATCCTAAGCTAAAGTGCTCAAATTCACACCAAGTCTGTTGCTCTTTGGGGGATGCTGCCCTGCTCCTTGTGACAGGTGCCTTTAACTCCTTAGTAGCCAAAGAACAAACCATCCCCAACCTAGAGAAAGACTGCAGGATCCAGGGGAGTCCCTGACTCTCTTGGGCTTGGACGCTGCCCACCCAAAGTTTCTAACCATCCATCCTCTTCAGTGATATTCACCAGGCTGGATGTCACCGGGCTCTGGCCCTGATAGCATCCCTCCTGATCCATCCTGTATCAGATTGCAGCGCAGATCTGTCGCCAAGCCGGGCTGGTGAAGAAATCCAAGGCTGTGCTGGATTACCATGAAGACAACTTCGCCATTGTCTTTGCAGCCATGGGGGTAAGGAGAACTGGTGGAGGTGAGTCTGGAAATCTTGCCTGCCTTGGCTCCAGCACAGCCCATTCTCATGGAGAACACTGAGTCCTGCACACTGAGAAGCCCCTAAAGTTTAGGTCAGTCTAGAAGCAGAGACCACAGCATAACTAAAGAGGGCAGGAATGGACTCAGTGACCAGGACAGAGTGACCCTTCAGGCACCCCAAAGCCACAGCAGTTTTAAGATGGGCCATACTTGGCTTGGAGTAGGAGCCCAGGGAACCTACAGAGACAAGATATATTCTGAAAGGGGATATCAAGGGTCCTCAGCGGGTTCAACTGGAGGCTGAGGAGCTGAGCAGGGAAAGAGCTGGCCAAGGGAAGAAGAAGCTGCAGGTTAAAAGGGCTGAGTTTTGTGAAGGACCTTATGAGTCCTTCTTGGGCCCTATGGCCACCTCAGTGACTCTTCACTTGTACACCCAATAATTGTTAAGCTGATCAGTCCCCAAGCTTTGCTGAGAAAAGCTGGTCATGATCAAACCCCCTGCCCTTGGCCACATGGCCTGTCTATAGCTCCCCTGGCAATGTGTCTAGGTGAACATGGAGACAGCCAGGTTCTTCAAGTCAGATTTCGAGCAGAATGGAACCATGGGAAATGTCTGCCTCTTCCTGAATTTGGCCAATGACCCTACGTGAGTCCTTCCTATGTTCAAACTTCCTTGGGGTCTTCCCCTTTCCTAGGCCTGGGATACTGAGGTTCAATTCCAGAACTATAGCCATGGTTAGAGCTGTGAGAATAACTCTTGGTTGTTTAGACAGGGAAACTGAGGCCTGGAGAGGACCCCACCTGCCCCTCTGATTTCCTCACACCTGTGCCACAGCAGCTCCTAGTCAGCCAGCCTCTCACCCCTGTGTCACCCCCACAGGTGATGAGAGAACATTGTTTGTGGCATTTATTTTTAAAATGCTCTATTTTGTAAGTTTTGAAGGTGGGACTTTAAATCTAGGGTCCACAGGCATGAAATTAAAAATCTAATAGCCTATTATTAAGGGTACCCCCAAACTAAATAACTGAATTCTGGAGGCTGAGATGAGGGAAGATCCACAGGCCCGGGACCCAGAACTGAAAGTGGCCAGCTGGAGGGAGCATAGTCAGGAAAGCTTTGGGCAGGAAAGGGACATTTTGGCTCACCTTGGACAGTGGGCAAGGGAACATGAGAATTGCCAGAAAGTGCTCACGAGCCCTGTCATGCTTGCCTTCCAGAATTGAACGGATCATCACCCCCCGTCTGGCACTGACCACAGCTGAGTTTCTTGCCTACCAGTGTGAGAAGCATGTGCTGGTCATATTGACTGACATGAGTTCCTATGCAGAGGCTTTGCGGGAGGTATGTTGGCTGATGCAAACCACCCTCCTCTGTTTCTCCCTTGGCCTCACATTCACCCTGATAAAACAAAACAATTCACTCAGCTGGGCCTGCTCCTTTCAGCAAGTTTTAGGTCTCAACCACAGGCTGGGTATTCCTCTTCTGTCGCCTCAATTCGACCTAATCTCAGAGTCTATCTAGCCTTTTACCCCCTGACATACCTGCTGTTGTGGATATTGCAGGTCTCAGCTGCCAGAGAGGAAGTACCAGGACGCCGTGGCTTTCCGGGATACATGTACACAGACTTGGCTACCATCTATGAGCGAGCTGGCCGCGTGGAGGGCCGGGGTGGCTCTATCACACAGATCCCCATTCTCACCATGCCCAATGATGGTAACCTCCAGCATCCCCTGCATTCCAGAACCCACCCTCCATTTTCACCAACCACCCCATCACCCCCATGCTGAAAGCATGCTGTTCCCAAGTAGGTGGGGTCATCCTGAGGACAGGTATTTGCTTGCAGATATCACGCACCCCATCCCAGACTTGACGGGTTTCATCACAGAGGGACAAATTTATGTGGACAGACAGCTACACAACCGACAGGTACTGTTCCCTCCCGATAGCTGCCTCCTTCCTTCTCACATCTGTTCCATTGCCACCAAGACATCAAATCACTCCTGTGCAAGAAGGAGCAGGGGCCTGCCCAAAGTCACACCGTCAGGAACTAGACACTGGGGGAGCCTGTGCTTCACAGCTAGCCATAGGCTAGCCCACTTGGCCATAGGATCTTGAGAAAATGATCCTAATCTCTGGATCCATGTTTATGTCTCACACCAATGTACTGGGGGTAGTAATTAGCATCTGTGAAGATATGGACGGCATTCAGTATACAGCAGTTTCCTTCCACTTACACTTATTAGCTTTGGTGACACTAAACAGGGCTGGGACTGTAGCTCATTTGGTTAAGAGCCTGCTCAGCATGTAGGAAGCCCTGGGTTCCATCCCCAGCACTCATAATACAGGCAACAACATAGCCTGCAATCCTAGCACAAGCCAGTAATTATAGTGCTAGGGAGGTAGGAAGATCAGAAGTTCAAGGTCATCCTACTATAAAGCAAGTTTAAGTCCAGATAACCTGGGCTGCAAGACATCCTGTTTTCTCTCTCTCTCTCTCTCTCTCTCTCTCTCTCACACACACACACACACACAATTAAGCTTCAGCTTGCTTGTACAAATAATCACATTGTTTTGAGATAATGAATGTTTCATTAACTAATTTCACCTCATTGCCCTTGGCTCCAGCTAACTCTCTCTCTTTACTCAGTAACCAAGGCCTAGAATCATCTATGGGGAATAAAGCAGTGGAGTGTAGCCACTCACATACGAAGAATAGGAGACTTTTGGGAAAGGTGTGGAGTAATGAATGAGAGGAGAGCCTGCCTGGGTCCTCTTTTGCTCCCCAGGTCTATCCCCCCATCAACGTGCTCCCTTCCCTGTCGCGGCTGATGAAGTCGGCCATAGGTGAGGGCATGACCAGAAAGGACCACGGAGATGTCTCCAACCAGCTGGTAAGTGGAGGCGGTAACCCCGACTTAGAAGCTGGAGTTCTGAGCCCCACAAGGAACAAGAAGTTCCTGTGTGGACAAAGCTCATCCCCAGGAAGGGAAGCTCAGCCTGCCGGGGTGATGAGTCCACGCTGCCCTTTCGCAGTATGCCTGCTACGCCATCGGGAAGGACGTACAGGCCATGAAAGCGGTGGTGGGGGAGGAGGCACTTACCTCGGAGGATCTGCTCTACCTGGAGTTTCTGCAGAAGTTCGAGAAGAACTTCATTACCCAAGGTGAGATGCGGTGTGTGTGTGTGAGGGGTCGGGGCCGGGACCGGCTGGCCCTTCTCTTCTGGACACGAGGCCTTCACGCTTCTGCGTGGTCCCCAGGTCCCTATGAGAACCGCACGGTGTTTGAGTCGCTGGACCTGGGCTGGAAACTGTTGCGCATCTTCCCCAAAGAGATGCTGAAGCGCATCCCGCAGAGCATGACGGATGAGTTCTACTCCCGCCAGGGGGCGCAGCAGGACCCCGCGTCCGACACGGCGCTCTAGGGCTGGACCAGGACCAGGGCTGCAGCCTTCTCGCTTAAGACTGGAGTGTCTTTTGGCGAGGGTGAAGGCTCTTTTTAGAAGCATGCAGAGAATGAAAGCGGGGAGGGGGTTTTTAGACTATTAAGGGGGTACTCTACTACTAAACTCCACCTCAGTCCTGTACTTTTATTTTAGAAGCCCCGCCTCCAAAGATAATAACTAAAATAGAAAATGAAAAAGTAACTGAGATGAGTTTGTCTCCGGTTAAAAATGCTAATTGTTGAAGGTGCAAATGATACCGTGAAGTTTGTAAAAGCATTTTAAAAAGAAAAATGTGGTTGAACATCGTGGTGCATGCTTTTAATCCCAGCACTCAGGGAGGCAGAGACAGGCAGATTTCTTTGAGTTAAAAGACAGCCAGGTCTACATACTGATACCCTGTCTCAAAAAAAAAAAAAAAAAAAAAAAAAAAGTAAGGAAACCGCAGTCTTAGCAGCTGACAACAGCTTAGGGAAGTATTTACAGTTAAAATGAAAACTGAGTTGATGTGTGATGTGGCTGAGTGCTAGAGAGTTTGCACAGACTTCAGGGAGCCCTAGCTCCCCGCCCCTGCACCACATAAACCAGGAGTGATGGCATGCACCTGTAATCCCAATGCTTCGGAAGTGGAGGCAAAAGGATCAGAAATTCAAGGTCATCTTCTACATAGCAAGCTTGAGGCCAGCCTGGGCTACATGAGACCCTATTTCAAAAAACAAAATAAAATATGAAAGTGTTGTGGCTATAGACCACTAGTAAAGTACTTGCCTATTACACACAAAGTCTGGGGATGGGTTCACAGCCCTGAGAAATATAAATAAGATGTCTGAGCTGTTAAAATCACTTGTCACCAAGCCCAAGTGCCTGACCACTAGAGTTCGGTCCCCAGAACTGACATGGTAGAAGGAGAACACCAGCTCCCAGGTTATCTTCTGACTTTCTTTCTTTCTTTTTCTTCTTTCTTTCTTTATTTGCCTTGGTGTTTGCCTGGAACTGGAACTACAGACAGTTGTTAGCTGCCATGTGGGTGCTGGGAATTGAACTCAGGTCCTCTAGAAGAGCAGTCAGTGCTCTAAACCTCTGAGCCATCTCTCCAACCCTCTCTTCTGACTTTCATGTACACACACACACACACACACACACACACACTAATAAATAAATGTTAAGGGAGAGGGAAGTGAGCTGTGTGTGTGGCGGCACACACTTTTAATCCTACCACTAGGAAGCAGAGGAAGGTGGATCTCTGTGAGTTCCAGACCAGACTAGGCTGTATAGTGAGACTCTGCCTCAAAGAAAGAAAATTCAAGAGGGAGGGAGGGAAGAAAGGAAGGAGAGAGAGAATTGGATGATGAATATCCTAAATCTGAGATGTCCAGCCTGCCTGCTCTTCTTCAATGCCATCCTCTCTAGATCTCCCAGAATACATGTTGTGAGCCACCCTGTGGGCTCTGGAAGCCAAATGTGTGTCCTCAGGAGCAGCCAGTGCCTTTAACTGCTGAGCCATCACTCCAGCTCAATAGTTTGCGAATTCTTTCCTGTGCATTTTCAAATCTGCCATTGGGCCCTTGCTCTGTTTTTTCTTCTGAACACTGCTATTTCCAGCAATGTATGTCAGCACCTCTGAGCTGCCCATCCCTCTCTCTGGGACTTGGTTTTGTTGCTGCTGTGTTGGTGCCCAGGATGGACAATTTTAGTACTTTTCCTTCTCTTGAAGCCTTGGATGTAACTTCTTCTGGAAACAGCCCTGCTTACACAGCCACTGGGGGAGAGGGGTTAAATAGGATCCTGTCTGATCGCTCTGTTTAACTTTCTGTCTTTGTTGATCTAACATCCAACTCTGAGCCCTCACTAATTCCCAGCCTCTTGCTGTATTTCCCATGGTGCCTTTGGGAATTAAACTGCAGAGATAATTTTTACATAAGATCACAGTGTTCTGACCTAGCAGGGTCCTGGGAGCTGTCTCCCCCGGCATTCCTCGGGTAAACCAGTTGGCCTACTAACATTATTTTATTGCTTATCATCCAGATCTCCAGGATTTGAACTTCTCCACACTTAGAAAACAACAGTTTCCCTTCATTGCTCCTTTAGGACTCTCAATCCCCACGGACTGACTAGATATAACCCCCAAGTCCCTCTGTGGGTGAGTGGACCACTTTCCTCAGTAACATCCTGCCTTTTTAAAAATGTATTTTTAAAAAAGATTTTTAGCAATCAGAATGCAAGGGTCCTCACCTGCCCTCTGAGAATAGCTGCCCTACCCCTGAGGCTTTATAGACAGTGAGCCCTTGGCTCAGTCTGTGCCTTGGAGCTCAGAAGGAGGGAGAGGCAAAGCAGCCTTTTGCTCTTCCCAGTAAAATGTCACATGTCTTCTAGCTAAGGAGAGAGCCCCACTTTGTCAGCCACACGCACCCACTTTGGAGACTGCTCTGAAGTAGGAGGGTGGGGGCTAGGAATGCATCACGGCTCCTATGGCCCGAGCCTCCTGTTCTTACTAAGATCTTGACTTTTGTGACAATTTCCTCATTTTTATATGCCTTAGTGCAAGGCTCCTTTTTTTTTTTTTTTTAATTTTTAGTTTTGAGAGAGCTTCACTATGTAGCCCTGGCTAGCTGGGAACTCAGTGTATAGACCAGGCTGGCATTGAACTTGTGGCAATCTTCTGCCTCTGTCTCTGGAATGCTGGGGCTGCAGGTGTTCCTGGCCATGCCTGAGTCATCCATTATTTCCTAAAATAATTTCATCTACCTTGGTTGTTTCTGAGGACTGAAATTTGAAATATGCTTACCTTCATTCCGACACCCAGAACATGTCGGAATCAGTCTCTCTGTGTCTCTGTATCTCTCTGTGTGTTTCTCTGTCTCTGTATCCCCCCCCCGTGTGTGTGTGTGTGTGTGTGTGTGTGTGTGTACACACGCCGCACGCGCGCGTGTGTATATGTGTGTGTGTATGCATGAGTGAGTGAGAGAGAGAGAGACCTCAGTGCTGGGTTTGCAAGCATGTTATCACTCCTGACTTCTTACATGGGTTCCGGGAATTAAACTCAGGTCCCCACACTTGTGTGGTGGTAATCAATTTCCCAACTGAGCCATCTCTCCAGACCCTACAGCATTTCATTCTGGATACCTCTTGGAATCATTTTAGACTGTTATGGCACTTACAGGGTGGATGATTAGTAAAGTCCTGGATCTGGCAGCCACAAGGAAACTGGCCATTGGGAACACCAGTGGAGGGGACTAGATATCTGTCCAGCAGGCCTCTTCAGTCTTTAGGAACTGCTCTGAGGCTCATGCACAGAACCTGTTTGGAATGGGTGTGGTAATAAAATGCTAAGGAAAGCAATGGGGAGGCCACAGAGATTTCTGGAACATGTGCTCTCTCCAGTGTCTAGTCAACACCCCAGACACCTCTTCCTCCCATCTGATCCCACCTACCGTCATTCAAATTCCATTTCTCTGAATTTGATCCCCACCCCACAAAGACAACATCTGCCGGCACCCAGGATACAGACCTGGACACTCTCTTTCCTGCCCTTTGTCAGCACAGTCAGGCTCTAGACCACAAGAGCGCACACTGACTGCTCAGCCCCTGCCTTTGTCCTGATATCAGAAGCACATGCCCTTCATAGAAGCACATGCCAAGCCATAGAGTGAAAGTGGGGGTGAGCGCCCACCCTGGCCCCATGCAGATATGCCCCTACTCAGATGAGCCAGGTATCATCTGCACTCCCAACAGTGCACAGGGGACTCTCAATGTCCCCTGAGTATCATAGTGCCCTAGCCCACACCTAGTGCCCTAGCTCATCCCAGGGGCACCATTCCAGTCCCAGTCATTGTACCCCATGGGGAATTTAACCAAAGAGCTTTTTACTAGTTAGGCTTTCCTGGAAGTGACAGGAACCCAATTCAAAGTAGCTTCAGCTTCAGAAGGACTGAGAAGAGATTATAGGCCGGTGTGGAACAGCAAGCCTTGCATGCTGGAGACAGTACCCCTGGGGTTCTGTGTCTTCTACAAGCACTGTCTCCTCACCCAGCCCTCTATCTCCCTTGACAATTAATTACTCTGGAGACACACCATTTTCCCTACTCTCCAAGTGGAATGCTGATATTTCTCTTGGCCAATTGTCTGTTTTACCAGGCCCCCTTGCCCAGCTGCATGGACCTGGCTAAAGGGTCCTAGAGCATCCTTCCTTTCTGAGACCTCTGCCTGTGACTCTCCTTCCTCAGGAATCCTCTTTCCTCTCAGAAATAATATAAAGGCAGGACTACCTTAAGGCAGTTCCTAACCTGCTGCATGGGAGAATCACCTAAGAGATTTTTGTCAAATACCCATGCCTGGACCCCACAGCACACCAATTAACCTAAGCCTGTTGGTATAAGCATTCTGTGTTGGTCTCCTCACCCTAGAGTGATAATGATATGGCATGAAGACTATCCAATGAGGTAGAAGCAGGAGGGTCAGGAGTTTAAAACCAGCTAGCTACATAACAAGTTCAAGGCCAGCATGGGCTACACAAGACTCCACTCAAAAAAAATCCAAATAAATTAAACAAATTAAAAAATAAAAATAAGACTGCAAAGTACTCCAGGTATAGATAACATCTGCAAGTGCTCACAGTCATCACATATCCAAATACCCCAGAAGCAGCAGCTGCCCCCAGACCCATCCCAGGAGCCAGACAGTCCTTAGTATCTGACCTTGCTTTATCCTAAGGTAAAGTGAATCGGTAAACTCCACCTGCAACAGGAAAAGCTGTAGTTTGATAGTTTTCCTAGTGCCAGGAAGGAGTGCCAACTCCTTGCCGCTGTGGTTCTCAGAGCTGGTGATCTTTATAGTCCAGAAAATGAGGTTCAATAGCAAGCTTTCAGCTCCCAATGTGTGAGTTTATTCAATATAACAAGCAAAAGCAAAGAATACATAGCAAATAGCAGACAGACAAAAGCATCATCAGATAGACGACATCCATCAAATCAGGTACTCAAAACATCTGTCTGGAACAACTGGATAAGCATGACTGAGAGCAAACAAAGACACCAGCACCAAGTTAGAGCTTTCAAATCTAGCAGAAACTGACTTTTGAGGTGATCAGCGGGGGTTCCTATTCAACTTCCTCTTCCTACTTGAGCTTCCCCATGGCTGAATTTCTAGTACCCCTTCCCATTACCAGCATTTTTGTATCATGAGGGTAAATAACTAACATCTGTTGGAAACAGTTCACCCTCACATAAGACACAATATTTTACTCCTGGGCCACTTTGCTGCTTCTCTCAATCCTAATGCAGAGTTAGGCCCATACTGCTCCAGAAAAAGCTGTTCTTATTATTTTTTTTAGATTTTTTAAAAAAACTTTATATGGATGGATGTTTTGCCTGCCTGTGTGTAGGTGCACTATATGTGTGCCTGGTGTTTGGGGGAGGCTGGCAAGGGGGCATCAGATTCTCTCGAACTGGAGTTACAGACAGTTGTGAGCTGCCATGTGGATGCTGGGAGCCAAATCTAGATCCTCTAGAAAGTTAGCAACTGTTCTTATCTGCTGAAACATCTCTCCAGGCCCCCAAAATGTAAAATAAACATACTGAAGTTGGGACAGGAGGGCACTCTTCCCTCCCAGAGTCCACTTTCGATGGCTTAAATATCACATGGCTTAGCAATATAATGTACTTTGCAGGAGATTCCAGAGAAAAGTGTTTCTAGGTAGAGAATCTGTGTTTAAAAACTAGATTTACTTTATGTGTATGAGAGTTTTGCCCTTAGGGATCAGAAGAAGGCATCCATCTGAAATCCCGGAACTGGAGTTCCACATGGTTGTAAGCCACCATGGTGAGTTCTAGCAATAGAATCTAGCCTCTCAGAAAGACCAGCAAGTGCTCTTAACTCCTGAGCCATACCCCCAGCCCCAAGAATCTCTATGCTGTACCTCTGCACATCTTAGGGTACCCTTCCTGCTTCAGTTTTCCTGGGGCACACATATACTCCAAAGGCACATCACAGGATACCACTTCCCCCAGCTGGACCTTGCCTCCTACTGCCTATTTTGTTCTAGTAATGCTAATTCTGGAGTGCAGAGTTGCAGGCTTACACCGCCATGTTTGGCACTTTTAAAAAATATTTATTTATTATGTATACAGTGTACAGAAGAGGGCACCAGATCTCATTACAGATGGTTGTGAGCCACCATGTGGTTGCTGGGAATTGAACTCAGGACCTCAGAAGAACAGTCAGTGTTCTTAACCTCTGAGCCATCTCTCCAGCCTTTTTTTTTTTTTTTTTTTTTTTTAAGATAAAAATCTGTGTAGCCCAGGCTACCCTGGAACTCTCTATCCTCTCGATTCCCAAGAAAAGAACCAGAGTGGAGCGGTTCTGGTTTGAAGAGCCCGTGTGACGTAGCAGTTGTTCATTATGCTGCTGCTGTGAGGACATAATAATTTGTAGCTGGAATAGTAAGAGCAGCGAGCTCATAATGCAACTTTAAATACAAACACACTGCATGTGTGTGGCACCGGGCTCTGCCTTCTATGGGCAGAGATGTCTACACTCCGTATCCCAATAGCACTTTCCGTTTTATCCCTATGTGATTCTAAAATAGGCTAAACGTGTAGTGAGCCCGGACTGCAGTTTCCAGGGTTGAGGGCTCCATCCTTCCAGCAAGTCCTGGCTGGGTCCAAAAGTGGTGAAGGCGCCGCCCGGGGGACGAGGGTGGGTCGCGTGCGACTCTCCTCGCAGCCTTATACACACCATACACACCGCCGCTGCAGTTCCAATGCCCGCCGGAGCGTCTTCACTCCGCGGCGCAGGACATTGGCCTCGAGTTTCGGTGACGACTCAGGCAAAGAAGAGCAGACCTGCCTCACCACACCCGGCAGTACGCGGCAGGCAGATCACACCTTGCCGAAGACTGCGAGCAGCGATCTCGAGTCCTTGCAGCTCAGGTAGGCAGGCTGGCAGCGGGGATGCCCGGGGAGGTTCCCAGCTCTCCAGCCTCACCCACACCGGGCCAATTCTAGCCCTTTGGAGTCGTGGGAGCACAAAGCGATTCCGAACTACTCAGAGTTGTTCGCGGCCTCGGTGGGCAATGTGGACTGGCTTCGATTCTGTCTGAATCGGGATCACAAGGAGATCACAGCTGATGACAAGGTAAAGGTCGCAATTCCCCAATACCCAAGAGGGGTCACCAGATGAACTGCCCGCTGGGGAGCTCCAAGGTGACCTTTTCCATGCCTTGGTTCTAATTGCCCGTTTATAGAACGTCCACTTGGAAACAGAGAGGTAGGGGATGGAGGACTGTGAGCACCTCCAGGGATGGAACAAAGAGGGCATCTCCAAGGCAGAGGCAGGGTTGTAGGCCCCGCCCCAACCCTTCTGAGCCTTCTCCTGTGCTGTTTGCTCCTCAGGGCTTCACAGCCATCCACTTCGCTGCCCTGCGAAGCAAGCTCTCCTGCCTTCAAGTCCTGATAGAGGAGTACAACTTCCCTGTGGATCTGCCTACCAACAAAGGCCAGACACCTCTGCACCTAGTCCTTCATAAGGACAAAAAATCCGACATCCTCCCCTGTATTGACTATCTACTAAAGAAAGGGGCAGCCATCAACTCGTAAGTCCAGCCTGCTGTAGGAGAGACACTTGAGACTTTGGGTCACCAGGCAAGTGGAATCTTGCAGGACCAGATGAAGGGTTCTGCCTGCAGCAAGCAATCAGGGAGCCCACTTAGTGTCTTGGTCCTTAAGACACTGGGCATCCAGAGAGGGCAGATCCAATTCCCAGAATCTTGGCCCAGGCAAACAGGGTCTGCAGGAAAGTCACCCAACCTGTGAGCTTCAGTGTCCTGGTCCCCACACTCAGGGGGACACAGTGAGGCCTCACAGACCACTGTGGGCTTTGGAAGCCTTGACATTCCCAGGTGTTAATAGTTTGTAGCTTAGTTTGGGAACCAACTGTCTTTGGTTGAGACTGGGAGAACGAATGTGCTGGTACCATAGAGCTTTTGTGATAAAGACATTATAGGTGGTTGGGTGCTGGGAACCAATCTCAGGTCCTCTGCAAAATCAGTACATTCTCTTAACTGCTGAGTCATCTCTCCAGCCCTACTTTTGTGGCAAGGAAAACGCACGGCTTACCAAGAGACTATCTTGTTCACTTGGAATCCTACCAAGCATTCACTGTGCTGATAAGCACCACACCCAAGCTGGGAGCAAAGAAGCACAGGGAACCCATCCCTGCCCTCACTGAGCTAACTTTCTAGTGAATGGACAGTTTGCTAATTGAAAGTAAATAAGCAAATGGCCGGAATTCTGAGATCTCAGCTAGGAAGGGAACAAGGGGTGATGCGTGGAAGCAATGAGGAAGGGTCTATCTAAGAGAAGCAATAACCTCTAAGAAGGTGACAGTTCCTTTCTTTGATTTAGAACGTCTCATGTAGTCCAGGTTACCCTCAAACTGGCTATGATAGCCAAGGAGGACCCTGAACTTCTGATTCTCATGCCTCCACCTCCCAAGTGCTGGGATCATAGTTACTCATCACCACACCTGGTTTGATAGAGTGCTGGGATTGAACCCAGGGCTTCATGCAAACTAAACCAGCATTTTATCAAAGGAAGTGCATCCCCAGCCCCAGGAGGTGACTCAATGGGTAAAGCACAAGTGTAAGGGCCAGAGGTCAAATCTCAGCATATGTAAATGCCAGCTGGGTGTAGTGACCTCCTATAATTCCAGACTGTGGAAGGCAGAGACAGGTTATCCCAAGCAAGATGGCCAGCTGGACTAGCGGCTCCGTGTGCTCTCAGTTCAGTCGAGAGAGATCGTGCCTCTACATATAAGGTGGGGGATGGTAGAGGAGGACAACTAGTGTCAACCTCTGACCTCTACACAGATATATGCACACACACGTGAAGATGCACACACATGTGAAGATGCACACACACACACACACAC